>JAEIGM010000249.1:0-50007 GCA_018903735.1 Drosophila cardini | reverse complement strand
TATTCCGACTCAAAATCGGTTGAGTTTTGACAGAGATAGCCAAGATCAAGGCCCGAAATGTGAGGATTCGAAAATAACGTCTAAAATCCTCTAAGACCTCTAGAAAAGCCAGAAAATGCAAAAACAAAAAATAAATGAAAAAATTTTAAATTGACGAAATCAAGATAATTTGATGCAGAGTCGATATAAATGAAAATTATTGAATTAAATGGTATTTTGATTCCAAATCGGTTGAGTTTAGACAGAGATAGCTAAGATCAAGGCCTGAAATGTGAGGATTCGAAAATAACGTCTAAAATCCTCTAAGACCTCTAGAAACGCCAGAAAATGCAAAAACAAAAAATAAATGAAAAAATTTTAAATTGACGAAATCAAGATTATTTTGATGCAGAGTCGATATTAATGAAAATTATTGAATTAAATGGTATTCCGATTCAAAATCGGTTGAGTTTTGACAGAGATAGCTAAGATCAAGGCCCAAAATGTGAGGATTCGAAAATAACGTCTAAAATCCTCTAAGACCTCTAGAAACGCCAGAAAATGCAAAAACAAAAAATAAATGAAAAAATTTTAAATTGACAAAATCAAGATTATTTTGATGCAGAGTCGATATAAATGAAAATTATTGAATTAAATGGTATTCTGATTCAAAATCGGTTGAGTTTTGACAGAGATAGCTAAGATCAATGCCCGAAATGTGAGGATTCGAAAATAACGTCTAAAATCGTCTAAGACCTCTAGAAACGCCAGAAAATGCAAAAACAAAAAATAAATGAAAAAATTTTAAATTGACGAAATCAAGATTATTTTGATGCAGAGTCGATATAAATCAAAATTATTGAATTAAATGGTATTCTGATTCAGAATCGGTTGAGTTTTGACAGAGATAGCTAAGATCAAGGCCTGAAATGTGAGGATTCGAAAATAACGTCTAAAATCGTTTAAGACCTCTAGAAACGCCAGAAAATGCAAAAACAAAAAATAAATGAAAAAATTTTAAATTGACGAAATCAAGATTATTTTGATGCAGAGTCGATATAAATGAAAATTATTGAATTAAATGGTATTCCGATTCAAAATCGGTTGAGTTTCGACAGAGATAGCTAAGATCAAGGCCCGAAATGTGAGGATTCGAAAATAAGGTCTAAAATCCTCTAAGACCTCTAGAAACGCCAGAAAATGCAAAAACAAAAAATAAATGAAAAAATTTTAAATTGACGAAATCAAGATTATTTTGATGCAGAGTCGATATAAATGAAAATTATTGAATTAAATGGTATTCCGATTCAAAATCGGTTGAGTTTTGACAGAGATAGCTAAGATCAAGGCCCGAAATGTGAGGATTCGAAAATAACGTCTAAAATCCTCTAAGACCTCTAGAAACGCCAGAAAATGCAAAAACAAAAAATAAATGAAAAAATTTTAAATTGACGAAATCAAGATTATTTTGATGCAGAGTCGATATTAATGAAAATTATTGAATTAAATGGTATTCCGATTCAAAATCGGTTGAGTTTTGACAGAGATAGCTAAGATCAAGGCCCGAAATGTGAGGAGAGTCGATATTAATGAAAATTATTGAATTACATGGTATTCCGATTCAAAATCGGTTGAGTTTCGACAGAGATAGCTAAGATCAAGGCCTGAAATGTGAGGATTCGAAAATAAGGTCTAAAATCGTCTAAGACCTCTAGAAACGCCAGAAAATGCAAAAACAAAAAATAAATGAAAAAATTTTAAATTGACGAAATCAAGATTATTTTGATGCAGAGTCGATATTAATGAAAATTATTGAATTAAATGGTATTCCGATTCAAAATCGGTTGAGTTTTGACAGAGATAGCTAAGATCAAGGCCCGAAATGTGAGGATTCGAAAATAACGTCTAAAATCCTCTAAGACCTCTAGAAACGCCAGAAAATGCAAAAACAAAAAATAAATGAAAAAATTTTAAATTGACAAAATCAAGATTATTTTGATGCAGAGTCGATATAAATGAAAATTATTGAATTAAATGGTATTCTGATTCAAAATCGGTTGAGTTTTGACAGAGATAGCTAAGATCAAGGCCTGAAATGTGAGGATTCGAAAATAACGTCTAAAATCGTCTAAGACCTCTAGAAACGCCAGAAAATGCAAAAACAAAAAATAAATGAAAAAATTTTAAATTGACGAAATCAAGATTATTTTGATGCAGAGTCGATATAAATGAAAATTATTGAATTAAATGGTATTCCGATTCAAAATCGGTTGAGTTTCGACAGAGATAGCTAAGATCAAGGCCCGAAATGTGAGGATTCGAAAATAACGTCTAAAATCCTCTAAGACCTCTAGAAACGCCAGAAAATGCAAAAACAAAAAATAAATGAAAAAATTTTAAATTGACGAAATCAAGATTATTTTGATGCAGGGTCGATATAAATGAAAATTATTGAATTAAATGGTATTCTGATTCAAAATCGGTTGAGTTTTGACAGAGATAGCTAAGATCAAGGCCTGAAATGTGAGGATTCGAAAATAAGGTCTAAAATCGTCTAAGACCTCTAGAAACGCCAGAAAATGCAAAAACAAAAAATAAATGAAAAAATTTTAAATTGACAAAATCAAGATTATTTTGATGCAGAGTCGATATAAATGAAAATTATTGAATTAAATGGTATTCTGATTCAGAATCGGTTGAGTTTTGACAAAGATAGCTAAGATCAAGGCCTGAAATGTGAGGATTCGAAAATAAGGTCTAAAATCGTCTAAGACCTCTAGAAACGCCAGAAAATGCAAAAACAAAAAATAAATGAAAAAATTTTAAATTGACGAAATCAAGATTATTTTGATGCAGAGTCGATATAAATGAAAATTATTGAATTAAATGGTATTCCGACTCAAAATCGGTTGAGTTTTGACACAGATAGCCAAGATCAAGGCCCGAAATGTGAGGATTCGAAAATAACGTCTTAAATCCTCTAAGACCTCTAGAAACGCCAGAAAATGCAAAAACAAACAAGTAAGAAAGGCTACAGTCGAGCGAGCCGACTGTAAAAGACCCCGTACTCACAGAAGTGCGCATTTTCCATTCGAAAAACAAGAAAAACGGAGTGATTCACATTTTGTATACATACATTTTTATATACAAATGTATGTAAATATATACACAATTAAATGCACAATTTCCTTACTTGGCTTATTTTAAAAATGTGCCGTGTTTTACAATTTGAAATTAAATTTAAATTTAATTTTAAATTTGAATTGAAATAAAAAAAAAAAAAAAATCAAAACAATTCATTGACGGGATTCGAACCTCGGACTCCACGCACACGCGTCAGTGCACTAACAGCTGCACCACGCCCCTCTTTTGAAAGTGCTCGACTATCTGCATTTACATGTAATATTTTTTTGTTATACAATCAAAATTAATAAAATGTCCCCGACGGCACTCGAACCCATGATCCCGGGTTCACATACAAGTGCGAAGAATTAGATCAGGCATCTTTACTACTTAGACCACACTCCGCATTGAAGTTTATGTAAATAATTAAAATTTAAAAAGTGAACAATTAGCATTTGTCACTGACTGGATTCGAACCGGGGACCCCTGGCTAACCGACACGTACGAAGCGCGCATCTCTACTACCTAGACCACGCTCCTTATTGAAGTTGCAGTTGCTAAACGTAGAGTTAAATCTTTTATAATAATTGTTTAGTTAACACACTGCACTGCTTGTGTTCTTTTTCTATTGCAAGCAGTGTAAACAAACAATTTATTCATAAAACTCAGCATTTTTGATTAATTTATTTTATATGTTGTGGTTGTCCGATTTGGACCAAATTTGGTAAGGATACTTTAAATAATTATTCACACATTCTCTGTAAGTTTGGTTGCGATCGCTCAACTAACATTACGTGTCTTCATACAAATTTTTTATTTTTGACCGATTTGTCCTATGGGAGCTATAGGCTATAGTTGTCCGATCCAGATCAAACTTGGTGAGGATAGTTATATTGGTACCATACACATAATGTGTGAATTTGGTCTCTCTAGCTCTAGTCGTTTTCAAGTTATGGTGATGTGAAAATTGTTTTTTGCAATTTGCGGGGGCAGTAAGGGGAGTGGCAAAGATTTGAAATAAACTTGATCTGCTCGCGAAGCAGACGGACTTTCATTCCAAATTTGGTGGCTCTAGCTCTTGTAGTTTAGAAGTTCCAGGTGTTCATACAGACGGACGGACGGACGGACAGACGGACAGACGGACAGACGGACAGACGGACATTGCTATATCGTCTCGGCTGTTGATGCTGATCAAGAATATATATACTTTATGGGGTCGGCCACGCCTCCTTCTGCCTGTTACGCACATTTCGCTTCAGACAAACCTAATAGACCCCTATACTCTTTTTGAGAGTACGGGGTCTAAAAATAAATGAAAAATTTTAAATTGACAAAATCAAGATTATTTTGATGCAGAGTCGATATAAATGAAAATTATTGAATTAAATGGTATTCTGATTCAAAATCGGTTGAGTTTTGACAGAGATAGCTAAGATCAAGGCCTGAAATGTGAGGATTCGAAAATAACGTCTAAAATCGTCTAAGACCTCTAGAAACGCCAGAAAATGCATAAACAAAAAATAAATGAAAAAATTTTAAATTGACGAAATCAAGATTATTTTGATGCAGAGTCGATATAAATGAAAATTATTGAATTAAATGGTATTCCGATTCAAAATCGGTTGAGTTTCGACAGAGATAGCTAAGATCAAGGCCCGAAATGTGAGGATTCGAAAATAAGGTCTAAAATCGTCTAAGACCTCTAGAAACGCCAGAAAATGCAAAAACAAAAAATAAATGAAAAAATTTTAAATTGACAAAATCAAGATTATTTTGATGCAGAGTCGATATAAATGAAAATTATTGAATTAAATGGTATTCTGATTCAAAATCGGTTGAGTTTTGACAGAGATAGTTAAAATCAATGCCCGAAATGTGAGGATTCGAAAATAACGTCTAAAATCGTCTAAGACCTCTAGAAACGCCAGAAAATGCAAAAACAAAAAATAAATGAAAAAATTTTAAATTGACGAAATCAAGATTATTTTGATGCAGAGTCGATATTAATGAAAATTATTGAATTAAATGGTATTCTGATTCAAAATCGGTTGAGTTTTGACAGAGATAGCTAAGATCAAGGCCTGAAATGTGAGGACTCGAAAATAACGTCTAAAATCGTCTAAGACCTCTAGAAACGCCAGAAAATGCAAAAACAAAAAATAAATGAAAAAATTTTAAATTGACGAAATCAAGATTATTTTGATGCAGAGTCGATATAAATGAAAATTATTGAATTAAATGGTATTCCGATTCAAAATCGGTTGAGTTTTGACAGAGATAGCTAAGATCAAGGCCCGAAATGTGAGGATTCGAAAATAACGTCTAAAATCCTCTTAGACCTCTAGAAACGCCAGAAAATGCAAAAACAAAAAATAAATGAAAAAATTTTAAATTGACAAAATCAAGATTATTTTGATGCAGAGTCGATATAAATGAAAATTATTGAATTAAATGGTATTCCGATTCAAAATCGGTTGAGTTTTGACAGAGATAGCTAAGATCAAGGCCCGAAATGTGAGGATTCGAAAATAACGTCTAAAATCGTCTAAGACCTCTAGAAACGCCAGAAAATGCAAAAACAAAAAATAAATGAAAAAATTTTAAATTGACGAAATCAAGATTATTTTGATGCAGAGTCGATATTAATGAAAATTATTGAATTAAATGGTATTCTGATTCAAAATCGGTTGAGTTTTGACAGAGATAGCTAAGATCAAGGCCTGAAATGTGAGGACTCGAAAATAACGTCTAAAATCCTCTAAGACCTCTAGAAACGCCAGAAAATGCAAAAACAAAAATTATTTTGATGCAGAGTCGATATTAATGAAAATTATTGAATTACATGGTATTCCGATTCAAAATCGGTTGAGTTTCGACAGAGATAGCTAAGATCAAGGCCTGAAATGTGAGGATTCGAAAATAAGGTCTAAAATCGTCTAAGACCTCTAGAAACACCAGAAAATGCAAAAACAAAAAATAAATGAAAAAATTTTAAATTGACGAAATCAAGATTATTTTGATGCAGAGTCGATATAAATGAAAATTATTGAATTAAATGGTATTCCGATTCAAAATCGGTTGAGTTTTGACAGAGATAGCTAAGATCAAGGCCCGAAATGTGAGGATTCGAAAATAACGTCTAAAATCCTCTAAGACCTCTAGAAACGCCAGAAAATGCAAAAACAAAAAATAAATGAAAAAATTTTAAATTGACAAAATCAAGATTATTTTGATGCAGAGTCGATATAAATGAAAATTATTGAATTAAATGGTATTCTGATTCAAAATCGGTTGAGTTTTGACAGAGATAGCTAAGATCAAGGCCTGAAATGTGAGGATTCGAAAATAACGTCTAAAATCGTCTAAGACCTCTAGAAACGCCAGAAAATGCAAAAACAAAAAATAAATGAAAAAATTTTAAATTGACGAAATCAAGATTATTTTGATGCAGAGTCGATATAAATGAAAATTATTGAATTAAATGGTATTCCGATTCAAAATCGGTTGAGTTTTGACAGAGATAGCTAAGATCAAGGCCCGAAATGTGAGGATTCGAAAATAAGGTCTAAAATCGTCTAAGACCTCTAGAAACGCCAGAAAATGCAAAAACAAAAAATAAATGAAAAAATTTTAAATTGACGAAATCAAGATTATTTTGATGCAGAGTCGATATAAATGAAAATTATTGAATTAAATGGTATTCTGATTCAAAATCGGTTGAGTTTTGACAGAGATAGCTAAGATCAAGGCCTGAAATGTGAGGATTCGAAAATAACGTCTAAAATCGTCTAAGACCTCTAGAAACGCCAGAAAATGCAAAAACAAAAAATAAATGAAAAAATTTTAAATTGACGAAATCAAGATTATTTTGATGCAGAGTCGATATAAATGAAAATTATTGAATTAAATGGTATTCCGATTCAAAATCGGTTGAGTTTTGACAGAGATAGCTAAGATCAAGGCCCGAAATGTGAGGATTCGAAAATAAGGTCTAAAATCCTCTAAGACCTCTAGAAACGCCAGAAAATGCAAAAACAAAAAATAAATGAAAAAATTTTAAATTGACAAAATCAAGATTATTTTGATGCAGAGTCGATATAAATGAAAATTATTGAATTAAATGGTATTCTGATTCAAAATCGGTTGAGTTTTGACAGAGATAGCTAAGATCAAGGCCTGAAATGTGAGGATTCGAAAATAACGTCTAAAATCGTCTAAGACCTCTAGAAACGCCAGAAAATGCAAAAACAAAAAATTAATGAAAAAATTTTAAATTGACGAAATCAAGATTATTTTGATGCAGAGTCGATATAAATGAAAATTATTGAATTAAATGGTATTCCGATTCAAAATCGGTTGAGTTTCGACAGAGATAGCTAAGATCAAGGCCCGAAATGTGAGGATTCGAAAATAAGGTCTAAAATCGTCTAAGACCTCTAGAAACGCCAGAAAATGCAAAAACAAAAAATAAATGAAAAAATTTTAAATTGACAAAATCAAGATTATTTTGATGCAGAGTCGATATAAATGAAAATTATTGAATTAAATGGTATTCTGATTCAAAATCGGTTGAGTTTTGACAGAGATAGCTAAGATCAAGGCCTGAAATGTGAGGATTCGAAAATAACGTCTAAAATCGTCTAAGACCTCTAGAAACGCCAGAAAATGCAAAAACAAAAAATAAATGAAAAAATTTTAAATTGACGAAATCAAGATTATTTTGATGCAGAGTCGATATTAATGAAAATTATTGAATTAAATGGTATTCCGATTCAAAATCGGTTGAGTTTTGACAGAGATAGCTAAGATCAAGGCCTGAAATGTGAGGATTCGAAAATAACGTCTAAAATCCTCTAAGACCTCTAGAAACGCCAGAAAATGCAAAAACAAAAAATAAATGAAAAAATTTTAAATTGACAAAATCAAGATTATTTTGATGCAGAGTCGATATAAATGAAAATTATTGAATTAAATGGTATTCTGATTCAAAATCGGTTGAGTTTTGACAGAGATAGCTAAGATCAAGGCCTGAAATGTGAGGATTCGAAAATAACGTCTAAAATCGTCTAAGACCTCTAGAAACGCCAGAAAATGCAAAAACAAAAAATTAATGAAAAAATTTTAAATTGACGAAATCAAGATTATTTTGATGCAGAGTCGATATAAATGAAAATTATTGAATTAAATGGTATTCCGATTCAAAATCGGTTGAGTTTCGACAGAGATAGCTAAGATCAAGGCCTGAAATGTGAGGATTCGAAAATAACGTCTAAAATCGTCTAAGACCTCTAGAAACGCCAGAAAATGCAAAAACAAAAAATAAATGAAAAAATTTTAAATTGACGAAATCAAGATTATTTTGATGCAGAGTCGATATAAATGAAAATTATTGAATTAAATGGTATTCCGATTCAAAATCGGTTGAGTTTTGACAGAGATAGCTAAGATCAAGGCCCGAAATGTGAGGATTCGAAAATAACGTCTAAAATCCTCTAAGACCTCTAGAAACGCCAGAAAATGCAAAAACAAAAAATAAATGAAAAAATTTTAAATTGACGAAATCAAGATTATTTTGATGCAGAGTCGATATTAATGAAAATTATTGAATTACATGGTATTCCGATTCAAAATCGGTTGAGTTTTGACAGAGATAGTTAAAATCAAGGCCCGAAATGTGAGGATTCGAAAATAACGTCTAAAATCGTCTAAGACCTCTAGAAACGCCAGAAAATGCAAAAACAAAAAATAAATGAAAAAATTTTAAATTGACGAAATCAAGATTATTTTGATGCAGAGTCGATATTAATGAAAATTATTGAATTAAATGGTATTCTGATTCAAAATCGGTTGAGTTTTGACAGAGATAGCTAAGATCAAGGCCTGAAATGTGAGGACCCGAAAATAACGTCTAAAATCGTCTAAGACCTCTAGAAACGCCAGAAAATGCAAAAACAAAAATTATTTTGATGCAGAGTCGATATTAATGAAAATTATTGAATTAAATGGTATTCCGATTCAAAATCGGTTGAGTTTTGACAGAGATAGCTTAGATCAAGGCCCGAAATGTGAGGATTCGAAAATTACGTCTAAAATCGTCTAAGACCTCTAGAAACGCCAGAAAATGCAAAAACAAAAAATAAATGAAAAAATTTTAAATTGACAAAATCAAGATTATTTTGATGCAGAGTCGATATAAATGAAAATTATTGAATGAAATGGTATTCCGATTCAAAATCGGTTGAGTTTTGACAGAGATAGCTAAGATCAAGGCCCGAAATGTGAGGATGTGAAAATAACGTCTAAAATCCTCTAAGACCTCTAGAAACGCCAGAAAATGCAAAAACAAAAAATAAATGAAAAAATTTTAAATTGACAAAATCAAGATTATTTTGATGCAGAGTCGATATAAATGAAAATTATTGAATTAAATGGTATTCTGATTCAAAATCGGTTGAGTTTTGACAGAGATAGCTAAGATCAAGGCCTGAAATGTGAGGATTCGAAAATAACGTCTAAAATCGTCTAAGACCTCTAGAAACGCCAGAAAATGCAAAAACAAAAAATAAATGAAAAAATTTTAAATTGACGAAATCAAGATTATTTTGATGCAGAGTCGATATTAATGAAAATTATTGAATTAAATGGTATTCCGATTCAAAATCGGTTGAGTTTTGACAGAGATAGCTAAGATCAAGGCCCGAAATGTGAGGATTCGAAAATAACGTCTAAAATCCTCTAAGACCTCTAGAAACGCCAGAAAATGCAAAAACAAAAAATAAATGAAAAAATTTTAAATTGACAAAATCAAGATTATTTTGATGCAGAGTCGATATAAATGAAAATTATTGAATTAAATGGTATTCTGATTCAAAATCGGTTGAGTTTTGACAGAGATAGCTAAGATCAAGGCCTGAAATGTGAGGATTCGAAAATAACGTCTAAAATCGTCTAAGACCTCTAGAAACGCCAGAAAATGCAAAAACAAAAAATTAATGAAAAAATTTTAAATTGACGAAATCAAGATTATTTTGATGCAGAGTCGATATAAATGAAAATTATTGAATTAAATGGTATTCCGATTCAAAATCGGTTGAGTTTCGACAGAGATAGCTAAGATCAAGGCCCGAAATGTGAGGATTCGAAAATAAGGTCTAAAATCGTCTAAGACCTCTAGAAACGCCAGAAAATGCAAAAACAAAAAATAAATGAAAAAATTTTAAATTGACGAAATCAAGATTATTTTGATGCAGAGTCGATATAAATGAAAATTATTGAATTAAATGGTATTCCGATTCAAAATCGGTTGAGTTTTGACAGAGATAGCTAAGATCAAGGCCCGAAATGTGAGGATTCGAAAATAACGTCTAAAATCCTCTAAGACCTCTAGAAACGCCAGAAAATGCAAAAACAAAAAATAAATGAAAAAATTTTAAATTGACGAAATCAAGATTATTTTGATGCAGAGTCGATATTAATGAAAATTATTGAATTACATGGTATTCCGATTCAAAATCGGTTGAGTTTTGACAGAGATAGTTAAAATCAAGGCCCGAAATGTGAGGATTCGAAAATAACGTCTAAAATCGTCTAAGACCTCTAGAAACGCCAGAAAATGCAAAAACAAAAAATAAATGAAAAAATTTTAAATTGACGAAATCAAGATTATTTTGATGCAGAGTCGATATTAATGAAAATTATTGAATTAAATGGTATTCCGATTCAAAATCGGTTGAGTTTTGACAGAGATAGCTTAGATCAAGGCCCGAAATGTGAGGATTCGAAAATTACGTCTAAAATCCTCTAAGACCTCTAGAAACGCCAGAAAATGCAAAAACAAAAAATAAATGAAAAAATTTTAAATTGACAAAATCAAGATTATTTTGATGCAGAGTCGATATAAATGAAAATTATTGAATTAAATGGTATTCTGATTCAAAATCGGTTGAGTTTTGACAGAGATAGCTAAGATCAAGGCCCGAAATGTGAGGATTCGAAAATAAGGTCTAAAATCGTCTAAGACCTCTAGAAACGCCAGAAAATGCAAAAACAAAAAATAAATGAAAAAATTTTAAATTGACGAAATCAAGATTATTTTGATGCAGAGTCGATATAAATGAAAATTATTGAATGAAATGGTATTCCGATTCAAAATCGGTTGAGTTTTGACAGAGATAGCTAAGATCAAGGCCCGAAATGTGAGGATGTGAAAATAACGTCTAAAATCCTCTAAGACCTCTAGAAACGCCAGAAAATGCAAAAACAAAAAATAAATGAAAAAATTTTAAATTGACAAAATCAAGATTATTTTGATGCAGAGTCGATATAAATGAAAATTATTGAATTAAATGGTATTCCGATTCAAAATCGGTTGAGTTTTGACAGAGATAGCTAAGATCAAGGCCTGAAATGTGAGGATTCGAAAATAACGTCTAAAATCGTCTAAGACCTCTAGAAACGCCAGAAAATGCAAAAACAAAAAATAAATGAAAAAATTTTAAATTGACGAAATCAAGATTATTTTGATGCAGAGTCGATATTAATGAAAATTATTGAATTAAATGGTATTCCGATTCAAAATCGGTTGAGTTTTGACAGAGATAGCTAAGATCAAGGCCCGAAATGTGAGGATTCGAAAATAACGTCTAAAATCCTCTAAGACCTCTAGAAACGCCAGAAAATGCAAAAACAAAAAATAAATGAAAAAATTTTAAATTGACAAAATCAAGATTATTTTGATGCAGAGTCGATATAAATGAAAATTATTGAATTAAATGGTATTCTGATTCAAAATCGGTTGAGTTTTGACAGAGATAGCTAAGATCAAGGCCTGAAATGTGAGGATTCGAAAATAACGTCTAAAATCGTCTAAGACCTCTAGAAACGCCAGAAAATGCAAAAACAAAAAATAAATGAAAAAATTTTAAATTGACGAAATCAAGATTATTTTGATGCAGAGTCGATATAAATGAAAATTATTGAATTAAATGGTATTCCGATTCAAAATCGGTTGAGTTTCGACAGAGATAGCTAAGATCAAGGCCCGAAATGTGAGGATTCGAAAATAAGGTCTAAAATCGTCTAAGACCTCTAGAAACGCCAGAAAATGCAAAAACAAAAAATAAATGAAAAAATTTTAAATTGACGAAATCAAGATTATTTTGATGCAGAGTCGATATAAATGAAAATTATTGAATTAAATGGTATTCCGATTCAAAATCGGTTGAGTTTTGACAGAGATAGCTAAGATCAAGGCCCGAAATGTGAGGATTCGAAAATAACGTCTAAAATCCTCTAAGACCTCTAGAAACGCCAGAAAATGCAAAAACAAAAAATAAATGAAAAAATTTTAAATTGACGAAATCAAGATTATTTTGATGCAGAGTCGATATAAATGAAAATTATTGAATTAAATGGTATTCTGATTCAAAATCGGTTGAGTTTTGACAGAGATAGCTAAGATCAAGGCCCGAAATGTGAGGATTCGAAAATAACGTCTAAAATCCTCTAAGACCTCTAGAAACGCCAGAAAATGCAAAAACAAAAAATAAATGAAAAAATTTTAAATTGACGAAATCAAGATTATTTTGATGCAGAGTCGATATAAATGAAAATTATTGAATTAAATGGTATTCCGATTCAAAATCGGTTGAGTTTTGACAGAGATAGCTAAGATCAAGGCCCGAAACAGAAAATGCAAAAACAAAATATAAATGAAAAAATTTTAAATTGACGAAATCAAGATTATTTTGATGCAGAGTCGATATAAATGAAAATTATTGAATTAAATGGTATTCCGATTCAAAATCGGTTGAGTTTTGACAGAGATAGCTAAGATCAAGGCCCGAAATGTGAGGATTCGAAAATAACGTCTAAAATCCTCTAAGACCTCTAGAAACGCCAGAAAATGCAAAAACAAAAAATAAATGAAAAAATTTTAAATTGACGAAATCAAGATTATTTTGATGCAGAGTCGATATAAATGAAAATTATTGAATTAAATGGTATTCCGATTCAAAATCGGTTGAGTTTTGACAGAGATAGCTAAGATCAAGGCCCGAAATGTGAGGATTCGAAAATAACGTCTAAAATCCTCTAAGACCTCTAGAAACGCCAGAAAATGCAAAAACAAAAAATAAATGAAAAAATTTTAAATTGACGAAATCAAGATTATTTTGATGCAGAGTCGATATAAATGAAAATTATTGAATTAAATGGTATTCCGATTCAAAATCGGTTGAGTTTTGACAGAGATAGCTAAGATCAAGGCCCGAAATGTGAGGATTCGAAAATAACGTCTAAAATCGTCTAAGACCTCTAGAAACGCCAGAAAATGCAAAAACAAAAAATAAATGAAAAAATTTTAAATTGACGAAATCAAGATTATTTTGATGCAGAGTCGATATAAATGAAAATTATTGAATTAAATGGTATTCCGATTCAAAATCGGTTGAGTTTCGACAGAGATAGCTAAGATCAAGGCCCGAAATGTGAGGATTCGAAAATAACGTCTAAAATCCTCTAAGACCTCTAGAAACGCCAGAAAATGCAAAAACAAAAAATAAATGAAAAAATTTTAAATTGACGAAATCAAGATTATTTTGATGCAGAGTCGATATAAATGAAAATTATTGAATTAAATGGTATTCCGATTCAAAATCGGTTGAGTTTTGACAGAGATAGCTAAGATCAAGGCCCGAAATGTGAGGATTCGAAAATAACGTCTAAAATCCTCTAAGACCTCTAGAAACGCCAGAAAATGCAAAAACAAAAAATAAATGAAAAAATTTTAAATTGACGAAATCAAGATTATTTTGATGCAGAGTCGATATAAATGAAAATTATTGAATTAAATGGTATTCTGATTCAAAATCGGTTGAGTTTTGACAGAGATAGCTAAGATCAAGGCCTGAAATGTGAGGATTCGAAAATAACGTCTAAAATCGTCTAAGACCTCTAGAAACGCCAGAAAATGCAAAAACAAAAAATAAATGAAAAAATTTTAAATTGACGAAATCAAGATTATTTTGATGCAGAGTCGATATAAATGAAAATTATTGAATTAAATGGTATTCCGATTCAAAATCGGTTGAGTTTCGACAGAGATAGCTAAGATCAAGGCCCGAAATGTGAGGATTCGAAAATAAGGTCTAAAATCGTCTAAGACCTCTAGAAACGCCAGAAAATGCAAAAACAAAAAATAAATGAAAAAATTTTAAATTGACGAAATCAAGATTATTTTGATGCAGAGTCGATATAAATGAAAATTATTGAATTAAATGGTATTCCGATTCAAAATCGGTTGAGTTTTGACAGAGATAGCTAAGATCAAGGCCCGAAATGTGAGGATTCGAAAATAACGTCTAAAATCCTCTAAGACCTCTAGAAACGCCAGAAAATGCAAAAACAAAAAATAAATGAAAAAATTTTAAATTGACGAAATCAAGATTATTTTGATGCAGAGTCGATATAAATGAAAATTATTGAATTAAATGGTATTCCGATTCAAAATCGGTTGAGTTTTGACAGAGATAGCTAAGATCAAGGCCCGAAATGTGAGGATTCGAAAATAACGTCTAAAATCCTCTAAGACCTCTAGAAACGCCAGAAAATGCAAAAACAAAAAATTAAATGAAAAAATTTTAAATTGACGAAATCAAGATTATTTTGATGCAGAGTCGATATTAATGAAAATTATTGAATTAAATGGTATTCCGATTCAAAATCGGTTGAGTTTTGACAGAGATAGCTAAGATCAAGGCCCGAAATGTGAGGACTCGAAAATAACGTCTAAAATCCTCTAAGACCTCTAGAAACGCCAGAAAATGCAAAAACAAAAATTATTTTGATGCAGAGTCGATATTAATGAAAATTATTGAATTACATGGTATTCCGATTCAAAATCGGTTGAGTTTCGACAGAGATAGCTAAGATCAAGGCCTGAAATGTGAGGATTCGAAAATAAGGTCTAAAATCGTCTAAGACCTCTAGAAACGCCAGAAAATGCAAAAACAAAAAATAAATGAAAAAAATTTTAAATTGACGAAATCAAGATTATTTTGATGCAGAGTCGATATAAATGAAAATTATTGAATTAAATGGTATTCCGATTCAAAATCGGTTGAGTTTTGACAGAGATAGCTAAGATCAAGGCCCGAAATGTGAGGATTCGAAAATAACGTCTAAAATCCTCTAAGACCTCTAGAAACGCCAGAAAATGCAAAAACAAAAAATAAATGAAAAAATTTTAAATTGACAAAATCAAGATTATTTTGATGCAGAGTCGATATAAATGAAAATTATTGAATTAAATGGTATTCTGATTCAAAATCGGTTGAGTTTTGACAGAGATAGCTAAGATCAAGGCCCGAAATGTGAGGATTCGAAAATAACGTCTAAAATCGTCTAAGACCTCTAGAAACGCCAGAAAATGCAAAAACAAAAAATAAATGAAAAAATTTTAAATTGACGAAATCAAGATTATTTTGATGCAGAGTCGATATAAATGAAAATTATTGAATTAAATGGTATTCCGATTCAAAATCGGTTGATTTTTTAGAGAGATAGATAAGATAAAGGCCCGAAATGTGAGGATTCGAAAATAACGTCTAAAATCGTCTAAGACCTCTAGAAACGCCAGAAAATGCAAAAACAAAAAATAAATGAAAAAATTTTAAATTGACGAAATCAAGATTATTTTGATGCAGAGTCGATATAAATGAAAATTATTGAATTAAATGGTATTCCGATTCAAAATCGGTTGAGTTTTGACAGAGATAGCTAAGATCAAGGCCCGAAATGTGAGGATTCGAAAATAACGTCTAAAATCGTCTAAGACCTCTAGAAACGCCAGAAAATGCAAAAACAAAAAATAAATGAAAAAATTTTAAATTGACGAAATCAAGATTATTTTGATGCAGAGTCGATATAAATGAAAATTATTGAATTAAATGGTATTCCGATTCAAAATCGGTTGAGTTTTGACAGAGATAGCTAAGATCAAGGCCCGAAATGTGAGGATTCGAAAATAACGTCTAAAATCCTCTAAGACCTCTAGAAACGCCAGAAAATGCAAAAACAAAAAATAAATGAAAAAATTTTAAATTGACAAAATCAAGATTATTTTGATGCAGAGTCGATATAAATGAAAATTATTGAATTAAATGGTATTCTGATTCAAAATCGGTTGAGTTTTGACAGAGATAGCTAAGATCAAGGCCTGAAATGTGAGGATTCGAAAATAACGTCTAAAATCGTCTAAGACCTCTAGAAACGCCAGAAAATGCAAAAACAAAAAATAAATGAAAAAATTTTAAATTGACGAAATCAAGATTATTTTGATGCAGAGTCGATATAAATGAAAATTATTGAATTAAATGGTATTCCGATTCAAAATCGGTTGAGTTTCGACAGAGATAGCTAAGATCAAGGCCCGAAATGTGAGGATTCGAAAATAAGGTCTAAAATCGTCTAAGACCTCTAGAAACGCCAGAAAATGCAAAAACAAAAAATAAATGAAAAAATTTTAAATTGACGAAATCAAGATTATTTTGATGCAGAGTCGATATAAATGAAAATTATTGAATTAAATGGTATTCCGATTCAAAATCGGTTGAGTTTTGACAGAGATAGCTAAGATCAAGGCCCGAAATGTGAGGATTCGAAAATAACGTCTAAAATCCTCTAAGACCTCTAGAAACGCCAGAAAATGCAAAAACAAAAAATAAATGAAAAAATTTTAAATTGACGAAATCAAGATTATTTTGATGCAGAGTCGATATTAATGAAAATTATTGAATTACATGGTATTCCGATTCAAAATCGGTTGAGTTTTGACAGAGATAGCTAAGATCAAGGCCCGAAATGTGAGGATTCGAAAATAACGTCTAAAATCGTCTAAGACCTCTAGAAACGCCAGAAAATGCAAAAACAAAAAATAAATGAAAAAATTTTAAATTGACGAAATCAAGATTATTTTGATGCAGAGTCGATATTAATGAAAATTATTGAATTAAATGGTATTCTGATTCAAAATCGGTTGAGTTTTGACAGAGATAGCTAAGATCAAGGCCCGAAATGTGAGGACTCGAAAATAACGTCTAAAATCCTCTAAGACCTCTAGAAACGCCAGAAAATGCAAAAACAAAAAATAAATGAAAAAATTTTAAATTGACGAAATCAAGATTATTTTGATGCAGAGTCGATATAAATGAAAATTATTGAATTAAATGGTATTCCGATTCAAAATCGGTTGAGTTTTGACAGAGATAGCTAAGATCAAGGCCCGAAATGTGAGGATTCGAAAATAACGTCTAAAATCGTCTAAGACCTCTAGAAACGCCAGAAAATGCAAAAACAAAAAATAAATGAAAAAATTTTAAATTGACAAAATCAAGATTATTTTGATGCAGAGTCGATATAAATGAAAATTATTGAATTAAATGGTATTCCGATTCAAAATCGGTTGAGTTTTGACAGAGATAGCTAAGATCAAGGCCCGAAATGTGAGGATTCGAAAATAAGGTCTAAAATCGTCTAAGACCTCTAGAAACGCCAGAAAATGCAAAAACAAAAAATAAATGAAAAAATTTTAAATTGACGAAATCAAGATTATTTTGATGCAGAGTCGATATAAATGAAAATTATTGAATTAAATGGTATTCCGATTCAAAATCGGTTGAGTTTTGACAGAGATAGCTAAGATCAAGGCCCGAAATGTGAGGATTCGAAAATAACGTCTAAAATCGTCTAAGACCTCTAGAAACGCCAGAAAATGCAAAAACAAAAAATAAATGAAAAAATTTTAAATTGACAAAATCAAGATTATTTTGATGCAGAGTCGATATAAATGAAAATTATTGAATTAAATGGTATTCCGATTCAAAATCGGTTGAGTTTTGACAGAGATAGCTAAGATCAAGGCCCGAAATGTGAGGATTCGAAAATAACGTCTAAAATCCTCTAAGACCTCTAGAAACGCCAGAAAATGCAAAAACAAAAAAATAAATGAAAAAATTTTAAATTGACGAAATCAAGATTATTTTGATGCAGAGTCGATATTAATGAAAATTATTGAATTAAATGGTATTCCGATTCAAAATCGGTTGAGTTTTGACAGAGATAGCTAAGATCAAGGCCCGAAATGTGAGGATTCGAAAATAACGTCTAAAATCCTCTAAGACCTCTAGAAACGCCAGAAAATGCAAAAACAAAAAATAAATGAAAAAATTTTAAATTGACAAAATCAAGATTATTTTGATGCAGAGTCGATATAAATGAAAATTATTGAATTAAATGGTATTCTGATTCAAAATCGGTTGAGTTTTGACAGAGATAGCTAAGATCAAGGCCTGAAATGTGAGGATTCGAAAATAACGTCTAAAATCGTCTAAGACCTCTAGAAACGCCAGAAAATGCAAAAACAAAAAATAAATGAAAAAAATTTTAAATTGACGAAATCAAGATTATTTTGATGCAGAGTCGATATAAATGAAAATTATTGAATTAAATGGTATTCCGATTCAAAATCGGTTGAGTTTTGACAGAGATAGCTAAGATCAAGGCCCGAAATGTGAGGATTCGAAAATAACGTCTAAAATCGTCTAAGACCTCTAGAAACGCCAGAAAATGCAAAAACAAAAAATAAATGAAAAAATTTTAAATTGACGAAATCAAGATTATTTTGATGCAGAGTCGATATAAATGAAAATTATTGAATTAAATGGTATTCCGATTCAAAATCGGTTGAGTTTTGACAGAGATAGCTAAGATCAAGGCCCGAAATGTGAGGATTCGAAAATAACGTCTAAAATCCTCTAAGACCTCTAGAAACGCCAGAAAATGCAAAAACAAAAAATAAATGAAAAAATTTTAAATTGACGAAATCAAGATTATTTTGATGCAGAGTCGATATAAATGAAAATTATTGAATTAAATGGTATTCCGATTCAAAATCGGTTGAGTTTTGACAGAGATAGCTAAGATCAAGGCCCGAAATGTGAGGATTCGAAAATAACGTCTAAAATCCTCTAAGACCTCTAGAAACGCCAGAAAATGCAAAAACAAAAAATAAATGAAAAAATTTTAAATTGACGAAATCAAGATTATTTTGATGCAGAGTCGATATAAATGAAAATTATTGAATTAAATGGTATTCCGATTCAAAATCGGTTGAGTTTTGACAGAGATAGCTAAGATCAAGGCCTGAAATGTGAGGACTCGAAAATAACGTCTAAAATCCTCTAAGACCTCTAGAAACGCCAGAAAATGCAAAAACAAAAAAAAAAAAAAAAAGATTATTTTGATGCAGAGTCGATATTAATGAAAATTATTGAATTAAATGGTATTCCGATTCAAAATCGGTTGAGTTTCGACAGAGATAGCTAAGATCAAGGCCCGAAATGTGAGGATTCGAAAATAAGGTCTAAAATCGTCTAAGACCTCTAGAAACGCCAGAAAATGCAAAAACAAAAAATAAATGAAAAAATTTTAAATTGACGAAATCAAGATTATTTTGATGCAGAGTCGATATAAATGAAAATTATTGAATTAAATGGTATTCCGATTCAAAATCGGTTGAGTTTTGACAGAGATAGCTAAGATCAAGGCCCGAAATGTGAGGATTCGAAAATAACGTCTAAAATCGTCTAAGACCTCTAGAAACGCCAGAAAATGCAAAAACAAAAAATAAATGAAAAAATTTTAAATTGACGAAATCAAGATTATTTTGATGCAGAGTCGATATAAATGAAAATTATTGAATTAAATGGTATTCCGATTCAAAATCGGTTGAGTTTTGACAGAGATAGCTAAGATCAAGGCCCGAAATGTGAGGATTCGAAAATAACGTCTAAAATCCTCTAAGACCTCTAGAAACGCCAGAAAATGCAAAAACAAAAAATAAATGAAAAAATTTTAAATTGACGAAATCAAGATTATTTTGATGCAGAGTCGATATAAATGAAAATTATTGAATTAAATGGTATTCCGATTCAAAATCGGTTGAGTTTTGACAGAGATAGCTAAGATCAAGGCCCGAAATGTGAGGATTCGAAAATAACGTCTAAAATCCTCTAAGACCTCTAGAAACGCCAGAAAATGCAAAAACAAAAAATAAATGAAAAAATTTTAAATTGACAAAATCAAGATTATTTTGATGCAGAGTCGATATAAATGAAAATTATTGAATTAAATGGTATTCTGATTCAAAATCGGTTGAGTTTTGACAGAGATAGCTAAGATCAAGGCCCGAAATGTGAGGATTCGAAAATAACGTCTAAAATCGTCTAAGACCTCTAGAAACGCCAGAAAATGCAAAAACAAAAAATAAATGAAAAAATTTTAAATTGACGAAATCAAGATTATTTTGATGCAGAGTCGATATAAATGAAAATTATTGAATTAAATGGTATTCCGATTCAAAATCGGTTGAGTTTTGACAGAGATAGCTAAGATCAAGGCCCGAAATGTGAGGATTCGAAAATAACGTCTAAAATCGTCTAAGACCTCTAGAAACGCCAGAAAATGCAAAAACAAAAAATAAATGAAAAAATTTTAAATTGACGAAATCAAGATTATTTTGATGCAGAGTCGATATAAATGAAAATTATTGAATTAAATGGTATTCCGATTCAAAATCGGTTGAGTTTTGACAGAGATAGCTAAGATCAAGGCCCGAAATGTGAGGATTCGAAAATAACGTCTAAAATCCTCTAAGACCTCTAGAAACGCCAGAAAATGCAAAAACAAAAAATAAATGAAAAAATTTTAAATTGACGAAATCAAGATTATTTTGATGCAGAGTCGATATTAATGAAAATTATTGAATTAAATGGTATTCCGATTCAAAATCGGTTGAGTTTTGACAGAGATAGCTAAGATCAAGGCCCGAAATGTGAGGATTCGAAAATAACGTCTAAAATCGTCTAAGACCTCTAGAAACGCCAGAAAATGCAAAAACAAAAAATAAATGAAAAAATTTTAAATTGACGAAATCAAGATTATTTTGATGCAGAGTCGATATTAATGAAAATTATTGAATTAAATGGTATTCCGATTCAAAATCGGTTGAGTTTTGACAGAGATAGCTAAGATCAAGGCCCGAAATGTGAGGATTCGAAAATAACGTCTAAAATCCTCTAAGACCTCTAGAAACGCCAGAAAATGCAAAAACAAAAAATAAATGAAAAAATTTTAAATTGACGAAATCAAGATTATTTTGATGCAGAGTCGATATAAATGAAAATTATTGAATTAAATGGTATTCCGATTCAAAATCGGTTGAGTTTTGACAGAGATAGCTAAGATCAAGGCCCGAAATGTGAGGATTCGAAAATAACGTCTAAAATCGTCTAAGACCTCTAGAAACGCCAGAAAATGCAAAAACAAAAAAATAAATGAAAAAATTTTAAATTGACGAAATCAAGATTATTTTGATGCAGAGTCGATATAAATGAAAATTATTGAATTAAATGGTATTCCGATTCAAAATCGGTTGAGTTTTGACAGAGATAGCTAAGATCAAGGCCCGAAATGTGAGGATTCGAAAATAAGGTCTAAAATCGTCTAAGACCTCTAGAAACGCCAGAAAATGCAAAAACAAAAAATAAATGAAAAAATTTTAAATTGACGAAATCAAGATTATTTTGATGCAGAGTCGATATAAATGAAAATTATTGAATTAAATGGTATTCCGATTCAAAATCGGTTGAGTTTTGACAGAGATAGCTAAGATCAAGGCCCGAAATGTGAGGATTCGAAAATAACGTCTAAAATCCTCTAAGACCTCTAGAAACGCCAGAAAATGCAAAAACAAAAAATAAATGAAAAAAATTTTAAATTGACAAAATCAAGATTATTTTGATGCAGAGTCGATATAAATGAAAATTATTGAATTAAATGGTATTCCGATTCAAAATCGGTTGAGTTTTGACAGAGATAGCTAAGATCAAGGCCTGAAATGTGAGGATTCGAAAATAACGTCTAAAATCCTCTAAGACCTCTAGAAACGCCAGAAAATGCAAAAACAAAAAATAAATGAAAAAATTTTAAATTGACGAAATCAAGATTATTTTGATGCAGAGTCGATATAAATGAAAATTATTGAATTAAATGGTATTCCGATTCAAAATCGGTTGAGTTTTGACAGAGATAGCTAAGATCAAGGCCCGAAATGTGAGGATTCGAAAATAACGTCTAAAATCCTCTAAGACCTCTAGAAACGCCAGAAAATGCAAAAACAAAAAATAAATGAAAAAATTTTAAATTGACGAAATCAAGATTATTTTGATGCAGAGTCGATATAAATGAAAATTATTGAATTAAATGGTATTCCGATTCAAAATCGGTTGAGTTTTGACAGAGATAGCTAAGATCAAGGCCCGAAATGTGAGGATTCGAAAATAACGTCTAAAATCGTCTAAGACCTCTAGAAACGCCAGAAAATGCAAAAACAAAAAATAAATGAAAAAATTTTAAATTGACGAAATCAAGATTATTTTGATGCAGAGTCGATATAAATGAAAATTATTGAATTAAATGGTATTCCGATTCAAAATCGGTTGAGTTTTGACAGAGATAGCTAAGATCAAGGCCCGAAATGTGAGGATTCGAAAATAACGTCTAAAATCGTCTAAGACCTCTAGAAACGCCAGAAAATGCAAAAACAAAAAATAAATGAAAAAATTTTAAATTGACGAAATCAAGATTATTTTGATGCAGAGTCGATATAAATGAAAATTATTGAATTAAATGGTATTCCGATTCAAAATCGGTTGAGTTTTGACAGAGATAGCTAAGATCAAGGCCCGAAATGTGAGGATTCGAAAATAACGTCTAAAATCCTCTAAGACCTCTAGAAACGCCAGAAAATGCAAAAACAAAAAATAAATGAAAAAATTTTAAATTGACGAAATCAAGATTATTTTGATGCAGAGTCGATATAAATGAAAATTATTGAATTAAATGGTATTCCGATTCAAAATCGGTTGAGTTTTGACAGAGATAGCTAAGATCAAGGCCCGAAATGTGAGGACTCGAAAATAACGTCTAAAATCCTCTAAGACCTCTAGAAACGCCAGAAAATGCAAAAACAAAAAAAAAAAAAAAAATTTTAAATTGACGAAATCAAGATTATTTTGATGCAGAGTCGATATTAATGAAAATTATTGAATTAAATGGTATTCCGATTCAAAATCGGTTGAGTTTTGACAGAGATAGCTAAGATCAAGGCCTGAAATGTGAGGATTCGAAAATAAGGTCTAAAATCGTCTAAGACCTCTAGAAACGCCAGAAAATGCAAAAACAAAAAATAAATGAAAAAATTTTAAATTGACGAAATCAAGATTATTTTGATGCAGAGTCGATATTAATGAAAATTATTGAATTAAATGGTATTCCGATTCAAAATCGGTTGAGTTTTGACAGAGATAGCTAAGATCAAGGCCCGAAATGTGAGGATTCGAAAATAACGTCTAAAATCGTCTAAGACCTCTAGAAACGCCAGAAAATGCAAAAACAAAAAATAAATGAAAAATTTTAAATTGACAAAATCAAGATTATTTTGATGCAGAGTCGATATAAATGAAAATTATTGAATTAAATGGTATTCCGATTCAAAATCGGTTGAGTTTTGACAGAGATAGCTAAGATCAAGGCCCGAAATGTGAGGATTCGAAAATAACGTCTAAAATCGTCTAAGACCTCTAGAAACGCCAGAAAATGCAAAAACAAAAAATAAATGAAAAAATTTTAAATTGACGAAATCAAGATTATTTTGATGCAGAGTCGATATAAATGAAAATTATTGAATTAAATGGTATTCCGATTCAAAATCGGTTGAGTTTCGACAGAGATAGCTAAGATCAAGGCCCGAAATGTGAGGATTCGAAAATAACGTCTAAAATCCTCTAAGACCTCTAGAAACGCCAGAAAATGCAAAAACAAAAAATAAATGAAAAAATTTTTAAATTGACGAAATCAAGATTATTTTGATGCAGAGTCGATATAAATGAAAATTATTGAATTAAATGGTATTCCGATTCAAAATCGGTTGAGTTTTGACAGAGATAGCTAAGATCAAGGCCCGAAATGTGAGGATTCGAAAATAACGTCTAAAATCGTCTAAGACCTCTAGAAACGCCAGAAAATGCAAAAACAAAAAATAAATGAAAAAATTTTAAATTGACGAAATCAAGATTATTTTGATGCAGAGTCGATATAAATGAAAATTATTGAATTAAATGGTATTCCGATTCAAAATCGGTTGAGTTTTGACAGAGATAGCTAAGATCAAGGCCCGAAATGTGAGGATTCGAAAATAACGTCTAAAATCCTCTAAGACCTCTAGAAACGCCAGAAAATGCAAAAACAAAAAATAAATGAAAAAATTTTAAATTGACGAAATCAAGATTATTTTGATGCAGAGTCGATATAAATGAAAATTATTGAATTAAATGGTATTCCGATTCAAAATCGGTTGAGTTTTGACAGAGATAGCTAAGATCAAGGCCCGAAATGTGAGGATTCGAAAATAACGTCTAAAATCCTCTAAGACCTCTAGAAACGCCAGAAAATGCAAAAACAAAAAATAAATGAAAAAATTTTAAATTGACGAAATCAAGATTATTTTGATGCAGAGTCGATATAAATGAAAATTATTGAATTAAATGGTATTCTGATTCAAAATCGGTTGAGTTTTGACAGAGATAGCTAAGATCAAGGCCCGAAATGTGAGGATTCGAAAATAACGTCTAAAATCCTCTAAGACCTCTAGAAACGCCAGAAAATGCAAAAACAAAAAATAAATGAAAAAATTTTAAATTGACGAAATCAAGATTATTTTGATGCAGAGTCGATATAAATGAAAATTATTGAATTAAATGGTATCCGATTCAAAATCGGTTGAGTTTTAAAATATAAATCAAAAAACAACCCCTAAAAAACAAAAAAAAAAAAAAAATAAATGAAAAAATTTTAAATTACGAAATAAGATTATTTTATCAGAGTCATATAAAAAATTATTGAATTAAATTCAAAATCGGTTGAGTTTTGACAGAGATAGCTAAGATCAAGGCCCGAAATGTGAGGATTCGAAAATAACGTCTAAAATCCTCTAAGACCTCTAGAAACGCCAGAAAATGCAAAAACAAAAAATAAATGAAAAAATTTTAAATTGACGAAATCAAGATTATTTTGATGCAGAGTCGATATAAATGAAAATTATTGAATTAAATGGTATTCTGATTCAAAATCGGTTGAGTTTTGACAGAGATAGCTAAGATCAAGGCCCGAAATGTGAGGATTCGAAAATAACGTCTAAAATCGTCTAAGACCTCTAGAAACGCCAGAAAATGCAAAAACAAAAAATAAATGAAAAAATTTTAAATTGACGAAATCAAGATTATTTTGATGCAGAGTCGATATAAATGAAAATTATTGAATTAAATGGTATTCCGATTCAAAATCGGTTGAGTTTTGACAGAGATAGCTAAGATCAAGGCCCGAAATGTGAGGATTCGAAAATAACGTCTAAAATCCTCTAAGACCTCTAGAAACGCCAGAAAATGCAAAAACAAAAAATAAATGAAAAAATTTTAAATTGACGAAATCAAGATTATTTTGATGCAGAGTCGATCTATATTAATGAAAATTATTGAATTAAATGGTATTCCGATTCAAAATCGGTTGAGTTTTGACAGAGATAGCTAAGATCAAGGCCCGAAATGTGAGGATTCGAAAATAACGTCTAAAATCCTCTAAGACCTCTAGAAACGCCAGAAAATGCAAAAACAAAAAAATAAATGAAAAAATTTTAAATTGACGAAATCAAGATTATTTTGATGCAGAGTCGATATAAATGAAAATTATTGAATTAAATGGTATTCCGATTCAAAATCGGTTGAGTTTTGACAGAGATAGCTAAGATCAAGGCCCGAAATGTGAGGATTCGAAAATAACGTCTAAAATCCTCTAAGACCTCTAGAAACGCCAGAAAATGCAAAAAAAAAAAAAATAAATGAAAATTTTAAATTGACGAAATCAAGATTATTTTGATGCAGAGTCGATATAAATGAAAATTATTGAATTAAATGGTATTCCGATTCAAAATCGGTTGAGTTTTGACAGATCGATAGCTAAGATCAAGGCCCGAAATGTGAGGATTCGAAAATAACGTCTAAAATCCTCTAAGACCTCTAGAAACGCCAGAAAATGCAAAAAACAAAAAATAAATGAAAAAATTTTAAATTGACGAAATCAAGATTATTTTGATGCAGAGTCGATATAAATGAAAATTATTGAATTAAATGGTATTCCGATTCAAAATCGGTTGAGTTTTGACAGAGATAGCTAAGATCAAGGCCCGAAATGTGAGGATTCGAAAATAACGTCTAAAATCCTCTAAGACCTCTAGAAACGCCAAAAGAAAATGCAAAAAAAATAAATGAAAAAATTTTTAAATTGACGAAATCAAGATTATTTTGATGCAGAGTCGATATAAATGAAAATTATTGAATTAAATGGTATTCCGATTCAAAATCGGTTGAGTTTTGACAGAGATAGCTAAGATCAAGGCCCGAAATGTGAGGATTCGAAAATAACGTCTAAAATCCTCTAAGACCTCTAGAAACGCCAGAAAATGCAAAAACAAAAAATAAATGAAAAAATTTTAAATTGACGAAATCAAGATTATTTTGATGCAGAGTCGATATTAATGAAAATTATTGAATTAAATGGTATTCCGATTCAAAATCGGTAGAGTTTTGACAGAGATAGCTAAGATCAAGGCCCGAAATGTGAGGATTCGAAAATAACGTCTAAAATCCTCTAAGACCTCTAGAAACGCCAGAAAATGCAAAAACAAAAAAATAAATGAAAAAATTTTAAATTGACGAAATCAAGATTATTTTGATGCAGAGTCGATATTAATGAAAATTATTGAATTAAATGGTATTCCGATTCAAAATCGGTAGAGTTTTGACAGAGATAGCTAAGATCAAGGCCCGAAATGTGAGGATTCGAAAATAACGTCTAAAATCCTCTAAGACCTCTAGAAACGCCAGAAAATGCAAAAACAAAAAATAAATGAAAAAATTTTAAATTGACGAAATCAAGATTATTTTGATGCAGAGTCGATATAAATGAAAATTATTGAATTAAATGGTATTCCGATTCAAAAATCGGTTGAGTTTTGACAGAGATAGCTAAGATCAAGGCCCGAAATGTGAGGATTCGAAAATAACGTCTAAAATCCTCTAAGACCTCTAGAAACGCCAGAAAATGCAAAAACAAAAATAAAAGGAAAAAATTTTAAATTGACGAAATCAAGATTATTTTGATGCAGAGTCGATATAAATGAAAATTATTGAATTAAATGGTATTCCGATTCAAAATCGGTTGAGTTTTGACAGAGATAGCTAAGATCAAGGCCCGAAATGTGAGGATTCGAAAATAACGTCTAAAATCGTCTAAGACCTCTAGAAACGCCAGAAAATGCAAAAACAAAAAATAAATGAAAAATTTTAAATTGACGAAATCAAGATTATTTTGATGCAGAGTCGATATAAATGAAAATTATTGAATTAAATGGTATTCCGATTCAAAATCGGTTGAGTTTTGACAGAGATAGCTAAGATCAAGGCCCGAAATGTGAGGATTCGAAAATAACGTCTAAAATCCTCTAAGACCTCTAGAAACGCCAGAAAATGCAAAAACAAAAAATAAATGAAAAAATTTTAAATTGACGAAATCAAGATTATTTTGATGCAGAGTCGATATTAATGAAAATTATTGAATTAAATGGTATTCCGATTCAAAATCGGTAGAGTTTTGACAGAGATAGATAAAATCAAGGCCCGAAATGTGAGGATTCGAAAATAACGTCTAAAATCCTCTAAGACCTCTAGAAACGCCAGAAAATGCAAAAACAAAAAATAAATGAAAAAAATTTTAAATTGACGAAATCAAGATTATTTTGATGCAGAGTCGATATAAATGAAAATTATTGAATTAAATGGTATTCCGATTCAAAATCGGTTGAGTTTTGACAGAGATAGCTAAGATCAAGGCCCGAAATGTGAGGATTCGAAAATAACGTCTAAAATCCTCTAAGACCTCTAGAAACGCCAGAAAATGCAAAAACAAAAAATAAAGGAAAAAATTTTAAATTGACGAAATCAAGATTATTTTGATGCAGAGTCGATATAAATGAAAATTATTGAATTAAATGGTATTCCGATTCAAAATCGGTTGAGTTTTGACAGAGATAGCTAAGATCAAGGCCCGAAATGTGAGGATTCGAAAATAACGTCTAAAATCGTCTAAGACCTCTAGAAACGCCAGAAAATGCAAAAACAAAAAATAAATGAAAAATTTTAAATTGACGAAATCAAGATTATTTTGATGCAGAGTCGATATAAATGAAAATTATTGAATTAAATGGTATTCCGATTCAAAATCGGTTGAGTTTTGACAGAGATAGCTAAGATCAAGGCCCGAAATGTGAGGATTCGAAAATAAGGTCTAAAATCCTCTAAGACCTCTAGAAACGCCAGAAAATGCAAAAACAAAAAATAAATGAAAAAATTTTAAATTGACGAAATCAAGATTATTTTGATGCAGAGTCGATATAAATGAAAATTATTGAATTAAATGGTATTCCGATTCAAAATCGGTTGAGTTTTGACAGAGATAGCTAAGATCAAGGCCTGAAATGTGAGGATTCGAAAATAACGTCTAAAATCGTCTAAGACCTCTAGAAACGCCAGAAAATGCAAAAACAAAAAATAAATGAAAAAATTTTAAATTGACGAAATCAAGATTATTTTGATGCAGAGTCGATATAAATGAAAATTATTGAATTAAATGGTATTCCGATTCAAAATCGGTTGAGTTTTGACAGAGATAGCTAAGATCAAGGCTCGAAATGTGAGGATTCGAAAATAACGTCTAAAATCCTCTAAGACCTCTAGAAACGCCAGAAAATGCAAAAACAAAAAATAAAAGGAAAAAATTTTAAATTGACGAAATCAAGATTATTTTGATGCAGAGTCGATATAAATGAAAATTATTGAATTAAATGGTATTCCGATTCAAAATCGGTAGAGTTTTGACAGAGATAGCTAAGATCAAGGCCCGAAATGTGAGGATTCGAAAATAACGTCTAAAATCCTCTAAGACCTCTAGAAACGCCAGAAAATGCAAAAACAAAAAATAAATGAAAAAATTTTAAATTGACGAAATCAAGATTATTTTGATGCAGAGTCGATATTAATGAAAATTATTGAATTAAATGGTATTCCGATTCAAAATCGGTAGAGTTTTGACAGAGATAGATAAAATCAAGGCCCGAAATGTGAGGATTCGAAAATAACGTCTAAAATCCTCTAAGACCTCTAGAAACGCCAGAAAATGCAAAAACAAAAAATAAATGAAAAAATTTTAAATTGACGAAATCAAGATTATTTTGATGCAGAGTCGATATAAATGAAAATTATTGAATTAAATGGTATTCCGATTCAAAATCGGTTGAGTTTTGACAGAGATAGCTAAGATCAAGGCCCGAAATGTGAGGATTCGAAAATAACGTCTAAAATCCTCTAAGACCTCTAGAAACGCCAGAAAATGCAAAAACAAAAATAAAAGGAAAAAATTTTAAATTGACGAAATCAAGATTATTTTGATGCAGAGTCGATATAAATGAAAATTATTGAATTAAATGGTATTCCGATTCAAAATCGGTTGAGTTTTGACAGAGATAGCTAAGATCAAGGCCCGAAATGTGAGGATTCGAAAATAACGTCTAAAATCCTCTAAGACCTCTAGAAACGCCAGAAAATGCAAAAACAAAAAATAAATGAAAAAATTTTAAATTGACGAAATCAAGATTATTTTGATGCAGAGTCGATATAAATGAAAATTATTGAATTAAATGGTATTCCGATTCAAAATCGGTAGAGTTTTGACAGAGATAGATAAAATCAAGGCCCGAAATGTGAGGATTCGAAAATAACGTCTAAAATCCTCTAAGACCTCTAGAAACGCCAGAAAATGCAAAAACAAAAAATAAATGAAAAAATTTTAAATTGACGAAATCAAGATTATTTTGATGCAGAGTCGATATAAATGAAAATTATTGAATTAAATGGTATTCCGATTCAAAATCGGTTGAGTTTTGACAGAGATAGCTAAGATCAAGGCCCGAAATGTGAGGATTCGAAAATAACGTCTAAAATCGTCTAAGACCTCTAGAAACGCCAGAAAATGCAAAAACAAAAAATAAATGGAAAAAATTTTAAATTGACGAAATCAAGATTATTTTGATGCAGAGTCGATATAAATGAAAATTATTGAATTAAATGGTATTCCGATTCAAAATCGGTTGAGTTTTGACAGAGATAGCTAAGATCAAGGCCCGAAATGTGAGGATTCGAAAATAACGTCTAAAATCCTCTAAGACCTCTAGAAACGCCAGAAAATGCAAAAACAAAAAATAAATGAAAAAATTTTAAATTGACGAAATCAAGATTATTTTGATGCAGAGTCGATATAAATGAAAATTATTGAATTAAATGGTATTCCGATTCAAAATCGGTTGAGTTTTGACAGAGATAGCTAAGATCAAGGCCCGAAATGTGAGGATTCGAAAATAACGTCTAAAATCCTCTAAGACCTCTAGAAACGCCAGAAAATGCAAAAACAAAAAATAAATGAAAAAATTTTAAATTGACGAAATCAAGATTATTTTGATGCAGAGTCGATATAAATGAAAATTATTGAATTAAATGGTATTCCGATTCAAAATCGGTTGAGTTTTGACAGAGATAGCTAAGATCAAGGCCCGAAATGTGAGGATTCGAAAATAAGGTCTAAAATCCTCTAAGACCTCTAGAAACGCCAGAAAATGCAAAAACAAAAAATAAATGAAAAAATTTTAAATTGACGAAATCAAGATTATTTTGATGCAGAGTCGATATAAATGAAAATTATTGAATTAAATGGTATTCCGATTCAAAATCGGTTGAGTTTTGACAGAGATAGCTAAGATCAAGGCCCGAAATGTGAGGATTCGAAAATAACGTCTAAAATCCTCTAAGACCTCTAGAAACGCCAGAAAATGCAAAAACAAAAAATAAATGAAAAAATTTTAAATTGACGAAATCAAGATTATTTTGATGCAGAGTCGATATAAATGAAAATTATTGAATTAAATGGTATTCCGATTCAAAATCGGTTGAGTTTTGACAGAGATAGCTAAGATCAAGGCCCGAAATGTGAGGATTCGAAAATAACGTCTAAAATCCTCTAAGACCTCTAGAAACGCCAGAAAATGCAAAAACAAAAAATAAATGAAAAAATTTTAAATTGACGAAATCAAGATTATTTTGATGCAGAGTCGATATAAATGAAAATTATTGAATTAAATGGTATTCCGATTCAAAATCGGTTGAGTTTTGACAGAGATAGCTAAGATCAAGGCCCGAAATGTGAGGATTCGAAAATAACGTCTAAAATCCTCTAAGACCTCTAGAAACGCCAGAAAATGCAAAAACAAAAAATAAATGAAAAAATTTTAAATTGACGAAATCAAGATTATTTTGATGCAGAGTCGATATTAATGAAAATTATTGAATTAAATGGTATTCCGATTCAAAATCGGTAGAGTTTTGACAGAGATAGATAAAATCAAGGCCCGAAATGTGAGGATTCGAAAATAACGTCTAAAATCCTCTAAGACCTCTAGAAACGCCAGAAAATGCAAAAACAAAAAATAAATGAAAAAATTTTAAATTGACGAAATCAAGATTATTTTGATGCAGAGTCGATATAAATGAAAATTATTGAATTAAATGGTATTCCGATTCAAAATCGGTTGAGTTTTGACAGAGATAGCTAAGATCAAGGCCCGAAATGTGAGGATTCGAAAATAACGTCTAAAATCCTCTAAGACCTCTAGAAACGCCAGAAAATGCAAAAACAAAAAATAAAAGGAAAAAATTTTAAATTGACGAAATCAAGATTATTTTGATGCAGAGTCGATATAAATGAAAATTATTGAATTAAATGGTATTCCGATTCAAAATCGGTTGAGTTTTGACAGAGATAGCTAAGATCAAGGCCCGAAATGTGAGGATTCGAAAATAACGTCTAAAATCGTCTAAGACCTCTAGAAACGCCAGAAAATGCAAAAACAAAAAATAAATGAAAAAATTTTAAATTGACGAAATCAAGATTATTTTGATGCAGAGTCGATATAAATGAAAATTATTGAATTAAATGGTATTCCGATTCAAAATCGGTAGAGTTTTGACAGAGATAGATAAAATCAAGGTCCGAAATGTGAGGATTCGAAAATAACGTCTAAAATCCTCTAAGACCTCTAGAAACGCCAGAAAATGCAAAAACAAAAAATAAATGAAAAAATTTTAAATTGACGAAATCAAGATTATTTTGATGCAGAGTCGATATTAATGAAAATTATTGAATTAAATGGTATTCCGATTCAAAATCGGTAGAGTTTTGACAGAGATAGATAAAATCAAGGCCCGAAATGTGAGGATTCGAAAATAACGTCTAAAATCCTCTAAGACCTCTAGAAACGCCAGAAAATGCAAAAACAAAAAATAAATGAAAAAATTTTAAATTGACGAAATCAAGATTATTTTGATGCAGAGTCGATATAAATGAAAATTATTGAATTAAATGGTATTCCGATTCAAAATCGGTTGAGTTTTGACAGAGATAGCTAAGATCAAGGCCCGAAATGTGAGGATTCGAAAATAACGTCTAAAATCCTCTAAGACCTCTAGAAACGCCAGAAAATGCAAAAACAAAAATAAAAGGAAAAAATTTTAAATTGACGAAATCAAGATTATTTTGATGCAGAGTCGATATAAATGAAAATTATTGAATTAAATGGTATTCCGATTCAAAATCGGTTGAGTTTTGACAGAGATAGCTAAGATCAAGGCCCGAAATGTGAGGATTCGAAAATAACGTCTAAAATCGTCTAAGACCTCTAGAAACGCCAGAAAATGCAAAAACAAAAAATAAATGAAAAAATTTTAAATTGACGAAATCAAGATTATTTTGATGCAGAGTCGATATAAATGAAAATTATTGAATTAAATGGTATTCCGATTCAAAATCGGTTGAGTTTTGACAGAGATAGCTAAGATCAAGGCCCGAAATGTGAGGATTCGAAAATAAGGTCTAAAATCCTCTAAGACCTCTAGAAACGCCAGAAAATGCAAAAACAAAAAATTAATGAAAAAATTTTAAATTGACGAAATCAAGATTATTTTGATGCAGAGTCGATATAAATGAAAATTATTGAATTAAATGGTATTCCGATTCAAAATCGGTTGAGTTTTGACAGAGATAGCTAAGATCAAGGCCCGAAATGTGAGGATTCGAAAATAACGTCTAAAATCGTCTAAGACCTCTAGAAACGCCAGAAAATGCAAAAACAAAAAATAAATGAAAAAATTTTAAATTGACGAAATCAAGATTATTTTGATGCAGAGTCGATATAAATGAAAATTATTGAATTAAATGGTATTCCGATTCAAAATCGGTTGAGTTTTGACAGAGATAGCTAAGATCAAGGCCCGAAATGTGAGGATTCGAAAATAACGTCTAAAATCCTCTAAGACCTCTAGAAACGCCAGAAAATGCAAAAACAAAAATAAAAGGAAAAAATTTTAAATTGACGAAATCAAGATTATTTTGATGCAGAGTCGATATAAATGAAAATTATTGAATTAAATGGTATTCCGATTCAAAATCGGTTGAGTTTTGACAGAGATAGCTAAGATCAAGGCCCGAAATGTGAGGATTCAAAAATAACGTCTAAAATCCTCTAAGACCTCTAGAAACGCCAGAAAATGCAAAAACAAAAAATAAATGAAAAAATTTTAAATTGACGAAATCAAGATTATTTTGATGCAGAGTCGATATAAATGAAAATTATTGAATTAAATGGTATTCCGATTCAAAATCGGTTGAGTTTTGACAGAGATAGCTAAGATCAAGGCCCGAAATGTGAGGATTCGAAAATAACGTCTAAAATCCTCTAAGACCTCTAGAAACGCCAGAAAATGCAAAAACAAAAAATAAATGAAAAAATTTTAAATTGACGAAATCAAGATTATTTTGATGCAGAGTCGATATAAATGAAAATTATTGAATTAAATGGTATTCCGATTCAAAATCGGTTGAGTTTTGACAGAGATAGCTAAGATCAAGGCCCGAAATGTGAGGATTCGAAAATAACGTCTAAAATCCTCTAAGACCTCTAGAAACGCCAGAAAATGCAAAAACAAAAAATAAATGAAAAAATTTTAAATTGACGAAATCAAGATTATTTTGATGCAGAGTCGATATAAATGAAAATTATTGAATTAAATGGTATTCCGATTCAAAATCGGTTGAGTTTTGACAGAGATAGCTAAGATCAAGGCCCGAAATGTGAGGATTCGAAAATAACGTCTAAAATCCTCTAAGACCTCTAGAAACGCCAGAAAATGCAAAAACAAAAATAAAAGGAAAAAATTTTAAATTGACGAAATCAAGATTATTTTGATGCAGAGTCGATATAAATGAAAATTATTGAATTAAATGGTATTCCGATTCAAAATCGGTTGAGTTTTGACAGAGATAGCTAAGATCAAGGCCCGAAATGTGAGGATTCGAAAATAACGTCTAAAATCGTCTAAGACCTCTAGAAACGCCAGAAAATGCAAAAACAAAAAATAAATGAAAAAATTTTAAATTGACGAAATCAAGATTATTTTGATGCAGAGTCGATATAAATGAAAATTATTGAATTAAATGGTATTCCGATTCAAAATCGGTTGAGTTTTGACAGAGATAGCTAAGATCAAGGCCCGAAATGTGAGGATTCGAAAATAACGTCTAAAATCCTCTAAGACCTCTAGAAACGCCAGAAAATGCAAAAACAAAAAATAAATGAAAAAATTTTAAATTGACGAAATCAAGATTATTTTGATGCAGAGTCGATATAAATGAAAATTATTGAATTAAATGGTATTCCGATTCAAAATCGGTTGAGTTTTGACAGAGATAGCTAAGATCAAGGCCCGAAATGTGAGGATTCGAAAATAACGTCTAAAATCCTCTAAGACCTCTAGAAACGCCAGAAAATGCAAAAACAAAAAATAAATGAAAAAATTTTAAATTGACGAAATCAAGATTATTTTGATGCAGAGTCGATATAAATGAAAATTATTGAATTAAATGGTATTCCGATTCAAAATCGGTTGAGTTTTGACAGAGATAGCTAAGATCAAGGCCCGAAATGTGAGGATTCGAAAATAACGTCTAAAATCCTCTAAGACCTCTAGAAACGCCAGAAAATGCAAAAACAAAAATAAAAGGAAAAAATTTTAAATTGACGAAATCAAGATTATTTTGATGCAGAGTCGATATAAATGAAAATTATTGAATTAAATGGTATTCCGATTCAAAATCGGTTGAGTTTTGACAGAGATAGCTAAGATCAAGGCCCGAAATGTGAGGATTCGAAAATAACGTCTAAAATCGTCTAAGACCTCTAGAAACGCCAGAAAATGCAAAAACAAAAAATAAATGAAAAAATTTTAAATTGACGAAATCAAGATTATTTTGATGCAGAGTCGATATAAATGAAAATTATTGAATTAAATGGTATTCCGATTCAAAATCGGTTGAGTTTTGACAGAGATAGCTAAGATCAAGGCCCGAAATGTGAGGATTCGAAAATAAGGTCTAAAATCCTCTAAGACCTCTAGAAACGCCAGAAAATGCAAAAACAAAAAATAAATGAAAAAATTTTAAATTGACGAAATCAAGATTATTTTGATGCAGAGTCGATATAAATGAAAATTATTGAATTAAATGGTATTCCGATTCAAAATCGGTTGAGTTTTGACAGAGATAGCTAAGATCAAGGCCCGAAATGTGAGGATTCGAAAATAACGTCTAAAATCCTCTAAGACCTCTAGAAACGCCAGAAAATGCAAAAACAAAAAATAAATGAAAAAATTTTAAATTGACGAAATCAAGATTATTTTGATGCAGAGTCGATATAAATGAAAATTATTGAATTAAATGGTATTCCGATTCAAAATCGGTTGAGTTTTGACAGAGATAGCTAAGATCAAGGCCCGAAATGTGAGGATTCGAAAATAACGTCTAAAATCCTCTAAGACCTCTAGAAACGCCAGAAAATGCAAAAACAAAAAATAAATGAAAAAATTTTAAATTGACGAAATCAAGATTATTTTGATGCAGAGTCGATATAAATGAAAATTATTGAATTAAATGGTATTCCGATTCAAAATCGGTTGAGTTTTGACAGAGATAGCTAAGATCAAGGCCCGAAATGTGAGGATTCGAAAATAACGTCTAAAATCCTCTAAGACCTCTAGAAACGCCAGAAAATGCAAAAACAAAAAATAAATGAAAAAATTTTAAATTGACGAAATCAAGATTATTTTGATGCAGAGTCGATATAAATGAAAATTATTGAATTAAATGGTATTCCGATTCAAAATCGGTTGAGTTTTGACAGAGATAGCTAAGATCAAGGCCCGAAATGTGAGGATTCGAAAATAACGTCTAAAATCCTCTAAGACCTCTAGAAACGCCAGAAAATGCAAAAACAAAAAATAAATGAAAAAATTTTAAATTGACGAAATCAAGATTATTTTGATGCAGAGTCGATATAAATGAAAATTATTGAATTAAATGGTATTCCGATTCAAAATCGGTTGAGTTTTGACAGAGATAGCTAAGATCAAGGCCCGAAATGTGAGGATTCGAAAATAACGTCTAAAATCCTCTAAGACCTCTAGAAACGCCAGAAAATGCAAAAACAAAAAATAAATGAAAAAATTTTAAATTGACGAAATCAAGATTATTTTGATGCAGAGTCGATATAAATGAAAATTATTGAATTAAATGGTATTCCGATTCAAAATCGGTTGAGTTTTGACAGAGATAGCTAAGATCAAGGCCCGAAATGTGAGGATTCGAAAATAACGTCTAAAATCCTCTAAGACCTCTAGAAACGCCAGAAAATGCAAAAACAAAAAATAAATGAAAAAATTTTAAATTGACGAAATCAAGATTATTTTGATGCAGAGTCGATATAAATGAAAATTATTGAATTAAATGGTATTCCGATTCAAAATCGGTTGAGTTTTGACAGAGATAGCTAAGATCAAGGCCCGAAATGTGAGGATTCGAAAATAACGTCTAAAATCCTCTAAGACCTCTAGAAACGCCAGAAAATGCAAAAACAAAAAATAAATGAAAAAATTTTAAATTGACGAAATCAAGATTATTTTGATGCAGAGTCGATATAAATGAAAATTATTGAATTAAATGGTATTCCGATTCAAAATCGGTTGAGTTTTGACAGAGATAGCTAAGATCAAGGCCCGAAATGTGAGGATTCGAAAATAACGTCTAAAATCCTCTAAGACCTCTAGAAACGCCAGAAAATGCAAAAACAAAAAATAAATGAAAAAATTTTAAATTGACGAAATCAAGATTATTTTGATGCAGAGTCGATATAAATGAAAATTATTGAATTAAATGGTATTCCGATTCAAAATCGGTTGAGTTTTGACAGAGATAGCTAAGATCAAGGCCCGAAATGTGAGGATTCGAAAATAACGTCTAAAATCCTCTAAGACCTCTAGAAACGCCAGAAAATGCAAAAACAAAAAATAAATGAAAAAATTTTAAATTGACGAAATCAAGATTATTTTGATGCAGAGTCGATATAAATGAAAATTATTGAATTAAACGGTATTCCGATTCAAAATCGGTTGAGTTTTGACAGAGATAGCTAAGATCAAGGCCCGAAATGTGAGGATTCGAAAATAACGTCTAAAATCGTCTAAGACCTCTAGAAACGCCAGAAAATGCAAAAACAAAAAATAAAGGAAAAAATTTTAAATTGACGAAATCAAGATTATTTTGATGCAGAGTCGATATAAATGAAAATTATTGAATTAAATGGTATTCCGATTCAAAATCGGTTGAGTTTTGACAGAGATAGCTAAGATCAAGGCCCGAAATGTGAGGATTCGAAAATAACGTCTAAAATCGTCTAAGACCTCTAGAAACGCCAGAAAATGCAAAAACAAAAAATAAATGAAAAAATTTTAAATTGACGAAATCAAGATTATTTTGATGCAGAGTCGATATAAATGAAAATTATTGAATTAAATGGTATTCCGATTCAAAATCGGTTGAGTTTTGACAGAGATAGCCAAGATCAAGGCCCGAAATGTGAGGATTCGAAAATAACGTCTAAAATCCTCTAAGACCTCTAGAAACGCCAGAAAATGCAAAAACAAAAAATAAATGAAAAAATTTTAAATTGACGAAATCAAGATTATTTTGATGCAGAGTCGATATAAATGAAAATTATTGAATTAAATGGTATTCCGATTCAAAATCGGTTGAGTTTTGACAGAGATAGCTAAGATCAAGGCCCGAAATGTGAGGATTCGAAAATAACGTCTAAAATCCTCTAAGACCTCTAGAAACGCCAGAAAATGCAAAAACAAAAAATAAATGAAAAAATTTTAAATTGACGAAATCAAGATTATTTTGATGCAGAGTCGATATAAATGAAAATTATTGAATTAAATGGTATTCCGATTCAAAATCGGTTGAGTTTTGACAGAGATAGCTAAGATCAAGGCCCGAAATGTGAGGATTCGAAAATAACGTCTAAAATCCTCTAAGACCTCTAGAAACGCCAGAAAATGCAAAAACAAAAAATAAATGAAAAAATTTTAAATTGACGATATCAAGATTATTTTGATGCAGAGTCGATATAAATGAAAATTATTGAATTAAACGGTATTCCGATTCAAAATCGGTTGAGTTTTGACAGAGATAGCTAAGATCAAGGCCCGAAATGTGAGGATTCGAAAATAAGGTCTAAAATCGTCTAAGACCTCTAGAAACGCCAGAAAATGCAAAAACAAAAATTAAAGGAAAAAATTTTAAATTGACGAAATCAAGATTATTTTGATGCAGAGTCGATATAAATGAAAATTATTGAATTAAATGGTATTCCGATTCAAAATCGGTTGAGTTTTGACAGAGATAGCTAAGATCAAGGCCCGAAATGTGAGGATTCGAAAATAACGTCTAAAATCGTCTAAGACCTCTAGAAACGCCAGAAAATGCAAAAACAAAAAATAAATGAAAAAATTTTAAATTGACGAAATCAAGATTATTTTGATGCAGAGTCGATATAAATGAAAATTATTGAATTAAATGGTATTCCGATTCAAAATCGGTTGAGTTTTGACAGAGATAGCTAAGATCAAGGCCCGAAATGTGAGGATTCGAAAATAAGGTCTAAAATCGTCTAAGACCTCTAGAAACGCCAGAAAATGCAAAAACAAAAATTAAAGGAAAAAATTTTAAATTGACGAAATCAAGATTATTTTGATGCAGAGTCGATATAAATGAAAATTATTGAATTAAATGGTATTCCGATTCAAAATCGGTTGAGTTTTGACAGAGATAGCTAAGATCAACGCCTGAAATGTGAGGACTCGAAAATAACGTCTAAAATCCTCTAAGACCTCTAGAAACGCCAGAAAATGCAAAAACAAAAAATAAATGAAAAAATTTTAAATTGACGAAATCAAGATTATTTTGATGCAGAGTCGATATAAATGAAAATTATTGAATTAAACGGTATTCCGATTCAAAATCGGTTGAGTTTTGACAGAGATAGCTAAGATCAAGGCCCGAAATGTGAGGATTCGAAAATAACGTCTAAAATCGTCTAAGACCTCTAGAAACGCCAGAAAATGCAAAAACAAAAAATAAATGAAAAAATTTTAAATTGACGAAATCAAGATTATTTTGATGCAGAGTCGATATAAATGAAAATTATTGAATTAAATGGTATTCCGATTCAAAATCGGTTGAGTTTTGACAGAGATAGCTAAGATCAAGGCCCGAAATGTGAGGATTCGAAAATAACGTCTAAAATCCTCTAAGACCTCTAGAAACGCCAGAAAATGCAAAAACAAAAAATAAATGAAAAAATTTTAAATTGACGAAATCAAGATTATTTTGATGCAGAGTCGATATAAATGAAAATTATTGAATTAAATGGTATTCCGATTCAAAATCGGTTGAGTTTTGACAGAGATAGCTAAGATCAAGGCCCGAAATGTGAGGATTCGAAAATAACGTCTAAAATCGTCTAAGACCTCTAGAAACGCCAGAAAATGCAAAAACAAAAAATAAATGAAAAAATTTTAAATTGACGAAATCAAGATTATTTTGATGCAGAGTCGATATAAATGAAAATTATTGAATTAAATGGTATTCCGATTCAAAATCGGTTGAGTTTTGACAGAGATAGCTAAGATCAAGGCCCGAAATGTGAGGATTCGAAAATAACGTCTAAAATCGTCTAAGACCTCTAGAAACGCCAGAAAATGCAAAAACAAAAAATAAATGAAAAAATTTTAAATTGACGAAATCAAGATTATTTTGATGCAGAGTCGATATAAATGAAAATTATTGAATTAAATGGTATTCCGATTCAAAATCGGTTGAGTTTTGACAGAGATAGCTAAGATCAAGGCCCGAAATGTGAGGATTCGAAAATAACGTCTAAAATCGTCTAAGACCTCTAGAAACGCCAGAAAATGCAAAAACAAAAAATAAATGAAAAAATTTTAAATTGACGAAATCAAGATTATTTTGATGCAGAGTCGATATAAATGAAAATTATTGAATTAAATGGTATTCCGATTCAAAATCGGTTGAGTTTTGACAGAGATAGCTAAGATCAAGGCCCGAAATGTGAGGATTCGAAAATAACGTCTAAAATCGTCTAAGACCTCTAGAAACGCCAGAAAATGCAAAAACAAAAAATAAATGAAAAAATTTTAAATTGACGAAATCAAGATTATTTTGATGCAGAGTCGATATAAATGAAAATTATTGAATTAAATGGTATTCCGATTCAAAATCGGTTGAGTTTTGACAGAGATAGCTAAGATCAAGGCCCGAAATGTGAGGATTCGAAAATAACGTCTAAAATCCTCTAAGACCTCTAGAAACGCCAGAAAATGCAAAAACAAAAAATAAATGAAAAAATTTTAAATTGACGATATCAAGATTATTTTGATGCAGAGTCGATATAAATGAAAATTATTGAATTAAATGGTATTCCGATTCAAAATCGGTTGAGTTTTGACAGAGATAGCTAAGATCAAGGCCCGAAATGTGAGGATTCGAAAATAACGTCTAAAATCGTCTAAGACCTCTAGAAACGCCAGAAAATGCAAAAACAAAAAATAAATGAAAAAATTTTAAATTGACGAAATCAAGATTATTTTGATGCAGAGTCGATATAAATGAAAATTATTGAATTAAATGGTATTCCGATTCAAAATCGGTTGAGTTTTGACAGAGATAGCTAAGATCAAGGCCCGAAATGTGAGGATTCGAAAATAACGTCTAAAATCGTCTAAGACCTCTAGAAACGCCAGAAAATGCAAAAACAAAAAATAAATGAAAAAATTTTAAATTGACGAAATCAAGATTATTTTGATGCAGAGTCGATATAAATGAAAATTATTGAATTAAATGGTATTCCGATTCAAAATCGGTTGAGTTTTGACAGAGATAGCTAAGATCAAGGCCCGAAATGTGAGGATTCGAAAATAACGTCTAAAATCGTCTAAGACCTCTAGAAACGCCAGAAAATGCAAAAACAAAAAATAAATGAAAAAATTTTAAATTGACGAAATCAAGATTATTTTGATGCAGAGTCGATATAAATGAAAATTATTGAATTAAATGGTATTCCGATTCAAAATCGGTTGAGTTTTGACAGAGATAGCTAAGATCAAGGCCCGAAATGTGAGGATTCGAAAATAACGTCTAAAATCCTCTAAGACCTCTAGAAACGCCAGAAAATGCAAAAACAAAAAATAAATGAAAAAATTTTAAATTGACGAAATCAAGATTATTTTGATGCAGAGTCGATATAAATGAAAATTATTGAATTAAATGGTATTCCGATTCAAAATCGGTTGAGTTTTGACAGAGATAGCTAAGATCAAGGCCCGAAATGTGAGGATTCGAAAATAACGTCTAAAATCCTCTAAGACCTCTAGAAACGCCAGAAAATGCAAAAACAAAAAATAAATGAAAAAATTTTAAATTGACGAAATCAAGATTATTTTGATGCAGAGTCGATATAAATGAAAATTATTGAATTAAATGGTATTCCGATTCAAAATCGGTTGAGTTTTGACAGAGATAGCTAAGATCAAGGCCCGAAATGTGAGGATTCGAAAATAACGTCTAAAATCCTCTAAGACCTCTAGAAACGCCAGAAAATGCAAAAACAAAAAATAAATGAAAAAATTTTAAATTGACGAAATCAAGATTATTTTGATGCAGAGTCGATATAAATGAAAATTATTGAATTAAATGGTATTCCGATTCAAAATCGGTTGAGTTTTGACAGAGATAGCTAAGATCAAGGCCCGAAATGTGAGGATTCGAAAATAACGTCTAAAATCCTCTAAGACCTCTAGAAACGCCAGAAAATGCAAAAACAAAAAATAAATGAAAAAATTTTAAATTGACGAAATCAAGATTATTTTGATGCAGAGTCGATATAAATGAAAATTATTGAATTAAATGGTATTCCGATTCAAAATCGGTTGAGTTTTGACAGAGATAGCTAAGATCAAGGCCCGAAATGTGAGGATTCGAAAATAACGTCTAAAATCCTCTAAGACCTCTAGAAACGCCAGAAAATGCAAAAACAAAAAATAAATGAAAAAATTTTAAATTGACGAAATCAAGATTATTTTGATGCAGAGTCGATATAAATGAAAATTATTGAATTAAATGGTATTCCGATTCAAAATCGGTTGAGTTTTGACAGAGATAGCTAAGATCAAGGCCCGAAATGTGAGGATTCGAAAATAACGTCTAAAATCGTCTAAGACCTCTAGAAACGCCAGAAAATGCAAAAACAAAAAATAAATGAAAAAATTTTAAATTGACGAAATCAAGATTATTTTGATGCAGAGTCGATATAAATGAAAATTATTGAATTAAATGGTATTCCGATTCAAAATCGGTTGAGTTTTGACAGAGATAGCTAAGATCAAGGCCCGAAATGTGAGGATTCGAAAATAACGTCTAAAATCGTCTAAGACCTCTAGAAACGCCAGAAAATGCAAAAACAAAAAATAAATGAAAAAATTTTAAATTGACGAAATCAAGATTATTTTGATGCAGAGTCGATATAAATGAAAATTATTGAATTAAATGGTATTCCGATTCAAAATCGGTTGAGTTTTGACAGAGATAGCTAAGATCAAGGCCCGAAATGTGAGGATTCGAAAATAACGTCTAAAATCGTCTAAGACCTCTAGAAACGCCAGAAAATGCAAAAACAAAAAATAAATGAAAAAATTTTAAATTGACGATATCAAGATTATTTTGATGCAGAGTCGATATAAATGAAAATTATTGAATTAAATGGTATTCCGATTCAAAATCGGTTGAGTTTTGACAGAGATAGCTAAGATCAAGGCCTGAAATGTGAGGATTCGAAAATAACGTCTAAAATCGTCTAAGACCTCTAGAAACGCCAGAAAATGCAAAAACAAAAAATAAATGAAAAAATTTTAAATTGACGAAATCAAGATTATTTTGATGCAGAGTCGATATAAATGAAAATTATTGAATTAAATGGTATTCCGATTCAAAATCGGTTGAGTTTTGACAGAGATAGCTAAGATCAAGGCCCGAAATGTGAGGATTCGAAAATAACGTCTAAAATCGTCTAAGACCTCTAGAAACGCCAGAAAATGCAAAAACAAAAAATAAATGAAAAAATTTTAAATTGACGAAATCAAGATTATTTTGATGCAGAGTCGATATAAATGAAAATTATTGAATTAAATGGTATTCCGATTCAAAATCGGTTGAGTTTTGACAGAGATAGCTAAGATCAAGGCCCGAAATGTGAGGATTCGAAAATAACGTCTAAAATCGTCTAAGACCTCTAGAAACGCCAGAAAATGCAAAAACAAAAAATAAATGAAAAAATTTTAAATTGACGAAATCAAGATTATTTTGATGCAGAGTCGATATAAATGAAAATTATTGAATTAAATGGTATTCCGATTCAAAATCGGTTGAGTTTTGACAGAGATAGCTAAGATCAAGGCCCGAAATGTGAGGATTCGAAAATAACGTCTAAAATCGTCTAAGACCTCTAGAAACGCCAGAAAATGCAAAAACAAAAAATAAATGAAAAAATTTTAAATTGACGAAATCAAGATTATTTTGATGCAGAGTCGATATAAATGAAAATTATTGAATTAAATGGTATTCCGATTCAAAATCGGTTGAGTTTTGACAGAGATAGCTAAGATCAAGGCCCGAAATGTGAGGATTCGAAAATAACGTCTAAAATCCTCTAAGACCTCTAGAAACGCCAGAAAATGCAAAAACAAAAAATAAATGAAAAAATTTTAAATTGACGAAATCAAGATTATTTTGATGCAGAGTCGATATAAATGAAAATTATTGAATTAAATGGTATTCCGATTCAAAATCGGTTGAGTTTTGACAGAGATAGCTAAGATCAAGGCCCGAAATGTGAGGATTCGAAAATAACGTCTAAAATCGTCTAAGACCTCTAGAAACGCCAGAAAATGCAAAAACAAAAAATAAATGAAAAAAATTTTAAATTGACGAAATCAAGATTATTTTGATGCAGAGTCGATATAAATGAAAATTATTGAATTAAATGGTATTCCGATTCAAAATCGGTTGAGTTTTGACAGAGATAGCTAAGATCAAGGCCCGAAATGTGAGGATTCGAAAATAACGTCTAAAATCCTCTAAGACCTCTAGAAACGCCAGAAAATGCAAAAACAAAAAATAAATGAAAAAATTTTAAATTGACGAAATCAAGATTATTTTGATGCAGAGTCGATATAAATGAAAATTATTGAATTAAATGGTATTCCGATTCAAAATCGGTTGAGTTTTGACAGAGATAGCTAAGATCAAGGCCCGAAATGTGAGGATTCGAAAATAACGTCTAAAATCGTCTAAGACCTCTAGAAACGCCAGAAAATGCAAAAACAAAAAATAAATGAAAAAATTTTAAATTGACGAAATCAAGATTATTTTGATGCAGAGTCGATATAAATGAAAATTATTGAATTAAATGGTATTCCGATTCAAAATCGGTTGAGTTTTGACAGAGATAGCTAAGATCAAGGCCCGAAATGTGAGGATTCGAAAATAACGTCTAAAATCGTCTAAGACCTCTAGAAACGCCAGAAAATGCAAAAACAAAAAATAAATGAAAAAATTTTAAATTGACGATATCAAGATTATTTTGATGCAGAGTCGATATAAATGAAAATTATTGAATTAAACGGTATTCCGATTCAAAATCGGTTGAGTTTTGACAGAGATAGCTAAGATCAAGGCCTGAAATGTGAGGATTCGAAAATAAGGTCTAAAATCGTCTAAGACCTCTAGAAACGCCAGAAAATGCAAAAACAAAAAATAAATGAAAAAATTTTAAATTGACGAAATCAAGATTATTTTGATGCAGAGTCGATATAAATGAAAATTATTGAATTAAATGGTATTCCGATTCAAAATCGGTTGAGTTTTGACAGAGATAGCTAAGATCAAGGCCCGAAATGTGAGGATTCGAAAATAACGTCTAAAATCGTCTAAGACCTCTAGAAACGCCAGAAAATGCAAAAACAAAAAATAAATGAAAAAATTTTAAATTGACGAAATCAAGATTATTTTGATGCAGAGTCGATATAAATGAAAATTATTGAATTAAATGGTATTCCGATTCAAAATCGGTTGAGTTTTGACAGAGATAGCTAAGATCAAGGCCCGAAATGTGAGGATTCGAAAATAACGTCTAAAATCGTCTAAGACCTCTAGAAACGCCAGAAAATGCAAAAACAAAAAATAAATGAAAAAATTTTAAATTGACGAAATCAAGATTATTTTGATGCAGAGTCGATATAAATGAAAATTATTGAATTAAATGGTATTCCGATTCAAAATCGGTTGAGTTTTGACAGAGATAGCTAAGATCAAGGCCCGAAATGTGAGGATTCGAAAATAACGTCTAAAATCGTCTAAGACCTCTAGAAACGCCAGAAAATGCAAAAACAAAAAATAAATGAAAAAATTTTAAATTGACGAAATCAAGATTATTTTGATGCAGAGTCGATATAAATGAAAATTATTGAATTAAATGGTATTCCGATTCAAAATCGGTTGAGTTTTGACAGAGATAGCTAAGATCAAGGCCCGAAATGTGAGGATTCGAAAATAACGTCTAAAATCCTCTAAGACCTCTAGAAACGCCAGAAAATGCAAAAACAAAAAATAAATGAAAAAATTTTAAATTGACGAAATCAAGATTATTTTGATGCAGAGTCGATATAAATGAAAATTATTGAATTAAATGGTATTCCGATTCAAAATCGGTTGAGTTTTGACAGAGATAGCTAAGATCAAGGCCCGAAATGTGAGGATTCGAAAATAACGTCTAAAATCGTCTAAGACCTCTAGAAACGCCAGAAAATGCAAAAACAAAAAATAAATGAAAAAATTTTAAATTGACGAAATCAAGATTATTTTGATGCAGAGTCGATATAAATGAAAATTATTGAATTAAATGGTATTCCGATTCAAAATCGGTTGAGTTTTGACAGAGATAGCTAAGATCAAGGCCCGAAATGTGAGGATTCGAAAATAACGTCTAAAATCCTCTAAGACCTCTAGAAACGCCAGAAAATGCAAAAACAAAAAATAAATGAAAAAATTTTAAATTGACGAAATCAAGATTATTTTGATGCAGAGTCGATATAAATGAAAATTATTGAATTAAATGGTATTCCGATTCAAAATCGGTTGAGTTTTGACAGAGATAGCTAAGATCAAGGCCCGAAATGTGAGGATTCGAAAATAACGTCTAAAATCCTCTAAGACCTCTAGAAACGCCAGAAAATGCAAAAACAAAAAATAAATGAAAAAATTTTAAATTGACGAAATCAAGATTATTTTGATGCAGAGTCGATATAAATGAAAATTATTGAATTAAATGGTATTCCGATTCAAAATCGGTTGAGTTTTGACAGAGATAGCTAAGATCAAGGCCCGAAATGTGAGGATTCGAAAATAACGTCTAAAATCGTCTAAGACCTCTAGAAACGCCAGAAAATGCAAAAACAAAAAATAAATGAAAAAATTTTAAATTGACGAAATCAAGATTATTTTGATGCAGAGTCGATATAAATGAAAATTATTGAATTAAATGGTATTCCGATTCAAAATCGGTTGAGTTTTGACAGAGATAGCTAAGATCAAGGCCCGAAATGTGAGGATTCGAAAATAACGTCTAAAATCGTCTAAGACCTCTAGAAACGCCAGAAAATGCAAAAACAAAAAATAAATGAAAAAATTTTAAATTGACGAAATCAAGATTATTTTGATGCAGAGTCGATATAAATGAAAATTATTGAATTAAATGGTATTCCGATTCAAAATCGGTTGAGTTTTGACAGAGATAGCTAAGATCAAGGCCCGAAATGTGAGGATTCGAAAATAACGTCTAAAATCCTCTAAGACCTCTAGAAACGCCAGAAAATGCAAAAACAAAAAATAAATGAAAAAATTTTAAATTGACGAAATCAAGATTATTTTGATGCAGAGTCGATATAAATGAAAATTATTGAATTAAATGGTATTCCGATTCAAAATCGGTTGAGTTTTGACAGAGATAGCTAAGATCAAGGCCCGAAATGTGAGGATTCGAAAATAACGTCTAAAATCCTCTAAGACCTCTAGAAACGCCAGAAAATGCAAAAACAAAAAATAAATGAAAAAATTTTAAATTGACGAAATCAAGATTATTTTGATGCAGAGTCGATATAAATGAAAATTATTGAATTAAATGGTATTCCGATTCAAAATCGGTTGAGTTTTGACAGAGATAGCTAAGATCAAGGCCCGAAATGTGAGGATTCGAAAATAACGTCTAAAATCCTCTAAGACCTCTAGAAACGCCAGAAAATGCAAAAACAAAAAATAAATGAAAAAATTTTAAATTGACGATATCAAGATTATTTTGATGCAGAGTCGATATAAATGAAAATTATTGAATTAAATGGTATTCCGATTCAAAATCGGTTGAGTTTTGACAGAGATAGCTAAGATCAAGGCCCGAAATGTGAGGATTCGAAAATAACGTCTAAAATCCTCTAAGACCTCTAGAAACGCCAGAAAATGCAAAAACAAAAAATAAATGAAAAAATTTTAAATTGACGAAATCAAGATTATTTTGATGCAGAGTCGATATAAATGAAAATTATTGAATTAAATGGTATTCCGATTCAAAATCGGTTGAGTTTTGACAGAGATAGCCAAGATCAAGGCCCGAAATGTGAGGATTCGAAAATAACGTCTAAAATCCTCTAAGACCTCTAGAAACGCCAGAAAATGCAAAAACAAAAAATAAATGAAAAAATTTTAAATTGACGAAATCAAGATTATTTTGATGCAGAGTCGATATAAATGAAAATTATTGAATTAAATGGTATTCCGATTCAAAATCGGTTGAGTTTTGACAGAGATAGCTAAGATCAAGGCCCGAAATGTGAGGATTCGAAAATAACGTCTAAAATCCTCTAAGACCTCTAGAAACGCCAGAAAATGCAAAAACAAAAAATAAATGAAAAAATTTTAAATTGACGATATCAAGATTATTTTGATGCAGAGTCGATATAAATGAAAATTATTGAATTAAACGGTATTCTGATTCAAAATCGGTTGAGTTTTGACAGAGATAGCTAAGATCAAGGCCTGAAATGTGAGGATTCGAAAATAAGGTCTAAAATCCTCTAAGACCTCTAGAAACGCCAGAAAATGCAAAAACAAAAAATAAATGAAAAAAATTTTAAATTGACGAAATCAAGATTATTTTGATGCAGAGTCGATATAAATGAAAATTATTGAATTAAACGGTATTCCGATTCAAAATCGGTTGAGTTTTGACAGAGATAGCCAAGATCAAGGCCCGAAATGTGAGGATTCGAAAATAACGTCTAAAATCCTCTAAGACCTCTAGAAACGCCAGAAAATGCAAAAACAAAAAATAAATGAAAAAATTTTAAATTGACGAAATCAAGATTATTTTGATGCAGAGTCGATATAAATGAAAATTATTGAATTAAATGGTATTCCGATTCAAAATCGGTTGAGTTTTGACAGAGATAGCTAAGATCAAGGCCCGAAATGTGAGGATTCGAAAATAACGTCTAAAATCCTCTAAGACCTCTAGAAACGCCAGAAAATGCAAAAACAAAAAATAAATGAAAAAATTTTAAATTGACGAAATCAAGATTATTTTGATGCAGAGTCGATATAAATGAAAATTATTGAATTAAATGGTATTCCGATTCAAAATCGGTTGAGTTTTGACAGAGATAGCTAAGATCAAGGCCCGAAATGTGAGGATTCGAAAATAACGTCTAAAATCGTCTAAGACCTCTAGAAACGCCAGAAAATGCAAAAACAAAAAATAAATGAAAAAATTTTAAATTGACGAAATCAAGATTATTTTGATGCAGAGTCGATATAAATGAAAATTATTGAATTAAATGGTATTCCGATTCAAAATCGGTTGAGTTTTGACAGAGATAGCCAAGATCAAGGCCCGAAATGTGAGGATTCGAAAATAACGTCTAAAATCCTCTAAGACCTCTAGAAACGCCAGAAAATGCAAAAAAAAAAAATAAATGAAAAAATTTTAAATTGACGAAATCAAGA
>JAEIGM010000590.1:0-18500 GCA_018903735.1 Drosophila cardini | reverse complement strand
TCAATTTAAAATATTTTCATTAATTTTTTGTTTTTTGCATTTTCTGGCGTTTTTAGAGGTCCTAGATGATTTTAGACTTTATTTTACGAATCCTCACATTTTAAAAAATCGTCAATTAAGGATAAAGGGTAATTATCTTTTCTTTAATCATAATTTTGTTAAGCTTTCGGAAATCAACACACATTCCCAAATCTCCTGTTTTTTCTTTACAAATACGATTGGCGATGCATATTCCGAACAGCTGGGTCGTATTCATCGAGCATAACTTGTAACTTTTCTTTTTCTGTATAGGACAATCTTCTTGGTGCACAACTAAAAGGTTTTGCTTTCTTAATCATTATGTTCATTTCACAAATAGTTTTTGGCTTCACCGGCCTAAAAGCGTCAATATATTTTTCATTTAGCAATTCTATGAATTTTTCTCTTACTTCATAGCTGACCGATTCTCTAATGTCGTATGACACCTCTCGCTTGTTATCGTCCACAATACTAATTTGAAACATACTGTTCTGGAAATCGTCTACTAAACTAACTAACGGCCTGTCTAAATGCTCTAATTGCTCTAACAATTTACTGTCTTGCTCTTGATTGCCTAACGATTTGTCTGCTAAAGTTGCACACTCCTCTAAAAATCCGCTCTCTAATTCGCTTAATTTCTCCGATTTACATAAAGAGCTTTCATCTTTTTCTACAGAAATCATCTTCAAAACGCCTGGATCTACGTTTAAATCGCAGTTATGCATAAAATCCCTTCCCAGCACTACGTCCCACCTCATAGATTCATCAGAAACCACTATTAACCAAAAATATACTTTTATTGACTTCTTCAAAATATAAACTTTTGTTTTCCAACAATATTCAATTGGCTTTCATTTAGCCCAAAATAAATTCCTTTATGAATCTAAAATTCTACTTCAATGGGAACACGTGATTTTCTTATAAACGAAATGGGACTTTCTGGGCCTCGCTCCCTCTTTGGCTTAAAACAGTCCTTCGCCCAATGCCCTTTGTAGTTGCAATTAAAGCAACGTGTCTCCTTTATCATACTGCCAGGTGCTGCTCCTGCTGCCGTTCCTTTTATTTCGTTGGAGACGCTTTGATCAGACAAGCACACTCCTGCGAATGCTCGCATAAGTTTTCCCGGATTCTCAAAGCATTGAATTTTCCCCTGCGTGCGCAAGTGCACGTCCGGTATTCCCTCTATCAGTCCATCTAGTTCTTTAGTTCTTCATCATCCAGCCTTAAATCCCGTGCAAGTTGACGTTTGCTCTCGTATTACAATGCGAACTTCTCTGACCTTTTCCATATGCGTTCTTCAAATTTACGGCGCATCTCAGCCTTGGAAAGCTTGCCTCCAAAACTGAGAACTGTTCCAATAGTTCGCCCAAAGACATGACAATACGTGATGGATCTGCATGCAACCATTCTTTCGCATGACCCTTCAATTTTACTATGCAGAGCAACTTTTCTGTATGTCAGATAGACGGTACAGCTTCGATATGTTGTCTAGTTGAGCAATCCAGTTGTTAATTGATCCGTTTCCGGAAAATTCATTCAGTACTTCCTTCGCTAAACTGAATTACGATGAAGTCAGCTCACAATTTTGTGGTGGGCCTGTACCTGCGTTCGACCCGTCTGCAACTATTTCACCACTAGTTTCGGCGTCACCAATGCGCGCGTCACTAACGCTCTCGACAAGTTCGACGTTGGCGCCACCGACGTTATCTTCGTTGTGAATAGTCGTGTCGTCCTGCTCTAACTGCCACTGTTGCATGGCGCCGACAGCTGGCGCGCGCAAATTTTGTAGCAAAATTTTAGCTGCCTTTAACTGCGCAGTTAACTGTAGCAGAATTCCCTCTTGTCTAGCAATTGCTGTCTCTTGTGTCGATACTGGCAGACTCTGAGCTGCCGTGTTAGCTTCTGCCAATTGCTCCTCCTGGTATGCCATGGCATTCTTTATTTTAACTTAATTTTACTTTATCCCGCGCCTTTCTGCGACTTCTTTTATTGGCGTCTTCGCTTGAATTGATCTTCTTCTTCTTTTACTCAAAAAGGTAATGTTAGTGTTAGTGATGGCACTATTTGTTCTAGTGATGGCACTGTTAGTTGTTTACATATTAATTGTATGCCATCAGCCTGTTACATAAGTATGCACGCACATATGTATGTGTGTGTATGTAATACATACACAATTGGTTGGCACAGCCAGCATTCGCGGACAGCGCTGCCTCTAAGCTACGCAAGCAGCGAAAACGTTCGCTCACATGTTTGTATGTTTCTGTCTCGCTTGCACACATGCAGTGAAATGGCGTTAAATTATAAACTTTGTTACGTGTCTAGCTCTTTTGTTTATAGTCCGATTTATTTGCAATTTTAAGGATAGTTTGATATACTTTGTCTTCAAACGCATGTGAAATAATAATACCACTAACCATACAACACATAGATGCGTCAAACGCAAGATCTTTTGAAAGCAAACGCTAGGCTGCTTCTAGACCCCCAGAGAGCTTCGGCAAAAAGCCGAACGCTCTAGCGCCCCGGCGAGTCGATCGTCGCTCAGAAAAAGGCGAAAATAATTTTGTCTGCCTCAGTCAGCAAAACGATGAGCACGGCTATGTCGCTTGTGTTCTCGTTTCGCTTAAATATGTTTGTCTCTTTCTAGCATGCCAGATACACACATTTTGTGACATCTCGCAACGGCAGATTTTAGCAACCAGCTCACTGCTACAATTTCTATTTTCAACAAAATAACCATTACGCTAGGAAGTTAAGACTCTTTTAGAAAGATATCTATGGTTTTTGGTCGGCCACACGCAAATGTCGCAGTGGGGCAGATGATTAGTGCTCGATCGATGAACAGTGAGTCGTGGGTTCGATTCCTGCTCCGCCATCAAATAAAAAATCTTTTATTGAGTTGTTAAAATGTGTTGCATTACCGAAAAATATTGTTAATTTAGCAAATTTGTTAAATAAACTATGAAATAATTTTTTTAAATTGGGTTTTTTTAAAAAAATAATTTTAATTTAATGAAAACATACAACAACTCAACTTTTGAATTATCTCCTTTTAAATGATTGACCGCGACTCGAACCTACGACTCCGCGCTTGCCGTTCAAGCACTTAAGCACCAGCGCTACCGCGACATTTGCATGTAGCTGGGTTAAAACCATACATATCCCTATACAAGCAGCTAAACTTCCTAGCTGGATCGCAATTTTGTTGAAAACAGAAATTTTAGCAGTGAGCTGGTTGCTAAAATCTGCCGTTGCGAGATGTCACAAAATGCGTTCGGCTTTTTGCCGAAGCTCTCTGGGGGTCTAGAAGCAGCCTAGCGTTTGCTTTCAAAAGATCTTGCGTTTGACGCATCTATGTGCTGTATGGTTAGTGATAATACTGTACGATAAGAACAAATGCCTTAAAATCGGGATCGAACTTTGAAAGTTATTTTATTTCTAATGGGGAAAGAGGGCGTGGCAGTCCAAAATTTTTAATAACGATGCATTTCTGCCGTCTCAAGGAACCTACATATCAAAATTGGTGTTCCTAAGTGCCACAGTTACTGAGATATTCGCTCAAAACATCAATTTTTTACTATGTATGTCTAGTTTTTTGCTCATTGTGGGCGAATGGGGCGTGGCATCGAAAAAAAAAAGATTCTTGTATTAACTGACTAAATATCGAGTCGTTTGTGAGTAAATTCAAACTTGTAGCTGTTACCATCTCTGAAATCTGTTTGTTCATACGGACACACGGACAGACAGACAGACGGACAGACAGACAGACGGACAGACAGACGGACAGACAGACGGACATGGCTATATCGACTCGGCTTGTGATGCTGATCAAGAATATATAAACTTTATGGGGTCTACCACGCCTGCTTCTGCCTCTTACGTACTTTTCACAAACCCAATATACTCTCTTTTGCAGAGAGTATAAAAATTTGAAATTGACGAAATCATGATTATTTTGATGCAGAGTCGATATAAATGAAAATTATTGAATTAAATGGTATTCCGATTCAAAATCGGTTGAGACTTGACAGAGATAATTAAGATAAAAGCTTGAAATGTGAGGATTCGAAAAAAAATGTAAAAAAGACCTCTAGAAACGACACAAATGGCATTAAATGAAACAAGTAAGAAAGGCTACAGTCGAGCGAGCCGACTGTAAAAGACCCCGTACTCATTCTAGTGCGCGTTTTACCATACAAATAAGTAGTTTTCGAACGATTTGTCCTATGGGAGCTATAGGCTATAGTTGCCCGATCCAGACCAAACTTGGTGAGGATAGTTATAATGGTACCATACACATAATGTGTTAGTTTGGTTGCAATCGCCCAGCTAAAACTTCATGTCTCCATACAAATCACCCATTTTAGACCGATTTGTCCAATGGGAGCTATAGGCTATAGTTGTCCGATCCGGACCAAATTTAGTGAGGATAGTTAGATAGGTACCATACACATAATATCAAGTTATGGTGATGTAAAAATAGTTTTTTACAATTTGCGGGGGCGGCAAGGGGCGTGGCAAAGATTTGAAATAAACTTGATCTGCTCGCGAAGCAGACGGACTTTCATTCCAAATTTGGTGGCTCTAGCTCTTGAAGTTTAAAAGATCTAGGTGATCATACAGACGGACGGACAGACGGACATACGGACAGACAGACAGACGGACAGACGGACAGACGGACATCGCTATATCGTCTCGGCTGTTGATGCTGATCAAGAATATATATACTTTATGTGGTCGGAAAAGCCTCCTTCTGCCTGTTACGCACATTTCGCTTCAGTCAAACTTAATAGACCCCTATACTCTTTTTTAGAGTACGGGGTCTAAAAATTTTAGACTGACGAAATCATGATTATTTTAATGCAGAGTCGATATAAATGAAAATTATTGAATTAAATGGTATTCCGATTCAAAATCGGTTGAGATTTGGCAGAGATAGTCAAGATCAAAGCTTGAAATGTGAGGATTCGAAAATAACGTCTAAAATCGTATAAGACTTCTAGAAAGGACAGACAATGCAAGAAACAAAATATAAAGGAAAACATTTGATATTGACGAAATCATGATTATTTTGATGCAGAGTCTATACAAATGAAAATTATTGAATTAAATGGTATTCCGATTCAAAATCGGTTGAGATTTGACAGAGATAGTAAAGATCAAAGCTTGAAATGTGAGGATTCGAAAATAACGTCTAAAATCGTCAAAGACCACTAGAAACGCCAGAAAATGCATAAAACAAAATATAAAGGAAAAAATTTGAAATTGACGAAATCATGATTATTTTGCTGCAGAGTCGATATAAATGAAAATTATTTAATTAAATGGTATTTCGATTCAAAATTGGTTGAGTTTTGATAGAGATAGTTCAGATTAAAGTGTGAAATGTGAGGATTCGAAAATAACGTCTAAAATCTTCTAAGACCTCAAGACAGACAATGCAAGAAACAAAATATAAATGAAAAAATTTTAAATTGACGAAATCATGATTATTTTGATGCAGAGTCAATATAAATGAAAATTATTGAATTAAATGGTATTCCGATTCAAAATCGGTTGAGACTTGACAGAGATAGTTAATATCAATTTTGAAATGTGAGGATTCGAAAATAATGTCTAAAATCGTCAAAGACCTCTAGAAACGCCAGAAAATGCAAAAAACAAAATATAAAGGAAAAAATTTGAAATTTACGAAATCATGATTATTTTGATGCAGAGTCGATATAAATGAAAATTTTTGAATTAAATGGTATTCCGATTCAAAATCGGTTGAGACTTGACAGAGATAATAAAGATAACAGCTTGAAATGTGAAGATTCGAAAATAAAGTCTAAAATTGTCAAAGACCTTTAGAAACGCCAGAAAATGCAAAAAATAAAAAATGAATGAAAAAATTTGCAATTGACGAAGTCATGATTATTTTGATGCAGAGTCAATGTAAATGAAAATTATTGAATTAAATGGTATTTCGGTTCAAAATCGGTTGAGTTTTGACAGAGAAAATTAAGATCAAAGCTTGAAATTTGAAGATTCGAAAAAACCAAATCTCAACCTCAAAACCAAAAAAAAAAAAAAAAAAAAAAAAATTTTAAATTGACGAGATCATGATTATTTTGATGCAGAGTCGATATAAATAAAAATTATTGTATTTATTTAAATGGTATTCCGATTCAAAATCGGTTGAGACTTGACAGAGATAATAAAGATAACAGCTTGAAATGTGAAGATTCGAAAATAACGTCTAAAATCGTCAAAGACCTCTAGAAACGCTTGAAAATGCAAAAAAAAAAAAAAATGAAAACATTTGAAATTGACGAAATCATGATTATTTTGATGCAGAGTCGATATAAATGAAAATTTTTGAATTAAATGGTATTCCGATTCAAAATCGGTTGAGACTTGACAGAGATAATAAAGATAACAGCTTGAAATGTGAAGATTCGAAAATAACGTCTAAAATCGTCAAAGACCTCTAGAAACGCTTGAAAATGCAAAAAAAAAAAAAAAAGGAAAACATTTTAAATTGACGAAATCATGATTATTTTGATGCAGAGTCAATACAAATGAAAATTATTAAAATAAATGTTATTCCGGTTCAAAATCGGTTGAGTTTTGACAGAGATAGTTAAGTTCAAAGTTTGAAATGTGAGGATTCGAAAATAACGTCTAAAATCATCTAAGACCTCTAGAAACGCCAAAAAATGCAAAAAACATAAAATAAATGAAAACAAGAAAGAAAGGTTATCTTCGGCTCGCCGAAGATTAAATACCCTTGCAGTCATGCATGTTGCGTTCATTGGATTCAGTTACCAGTGGTTCCTATGGATGCTGTATGATATAAATGTCCGATTTAGATGAGATTTGGTCAGTATATAGGGAATAATAGCAAAGGAGTAGTGCGTGAATTTAGCTGAAATCGCTTAAAAGACTTTAAAAACTTTCATACTAAGCCTTTGAACCGATTGTTCCTATGGCAGCTATATGATATAGTGGTTCGATCCGAATGAAATTTGGTCAACAGCTGGGGAATGATAGTAAATGTTTATGTCGTGAGTTTGGTTGAAATCGCTCAATCAACACTGAAAATTTTCATACTAAGCATTTTCATCATTTTCAACCGATTGTTCCTAGGGATGCTATATGATATAGTACTCCGATTTGGATGAAATTTGGTCAGTATATAGGGAATGATAGCTTATGCATACTGCGTGAATTTGGTTGAAATCGCTCAATAGACATTAAAAATTTTCATACTAAGCCTTTGAACCGATTGTTCCTATGGCAGCTATATGATATAGTGCTTCGATCCGAATGAAATTTGGTCAACAGCTGGGGAATGATGGCAAATGTTTATGGCGTGAGTTTGGTTGAAATCGCTCAATCGACACTGAAAATTTTCATATAAGGCATTTTCATCATTTTCAACCGATTGTTCCTATGGCAGCTATATGATATAGTGGTCCGATTCGGATGAAATTTGGTTTGCACATGGGATTTGGTACTAAATGCATATAGGACTTAATTTGGTTGAAATAACTCAAAAAAATTTTTTTCAACCCGATTGTTCCTATGGGAGCTATATGATATAGTCATCCGATCCGGCCGATTTTGACAAATGATCTGCCTGCAGAGAGAATACACATCTGTACCAAGTTTCATCAAGATAGCTTTAAAACTGAGAGACTAGTTCGCATAGAAACAGACGGACAGACGGACAGACAGACGGACATGGCTATATCGACTCGCCTGTTGATGCTGATCAAGAATATATATACTTTATGGGGTCGGAGATGCCTCCTTCAATGCGTTACAAACTTCGTGACAAAATTAATATACCCTCTGCAAGGGTATAAAAATTATTGAATTAAATGGTATTCCGATTCAAAATCGGTTGAGATTTGACAGAGATAGTTAAGATCAAAGCTTGAAATGTGAGGATTCGAAAATAACGTCAAAAATCGTCTAAGACCTCTAGAAACGACAGAAAATGCAAAAACAAAAAATAAATGAAAAAATTTTAAATTGACGAAATCATGATTATTTTGATGCAGAGTCGATATAAATGAAAATTATTGAATTAAATGGTATTCCGATTCAAAATCGGTTGAGATTTGACAGAGATAGTTAAGATCAAAGCTTGAAATGTGAGGATTCGAAAATAACGTCTAAAATCGTCTAAGACCTCTAGAAACGACAGAAAATGCAAAAAAAAAAAATAAATAAAAAAATTTTAAATTGACGAAATCATGGTTATTTTGATGCAGAGTCAATATAAATGAAAATTATTGAATTAAATGGTATTCCGATTCAAAATCGGTTGAGATTTGACAGAGATAGTTAAGATCAAAGCTTGAAATGTGGGGATTCGAAAATAACGTCAAAAATCGTCTAAGACCTCTAGAAACGCCAGGATATGCAAAAAAAAAATAAAATGAAAAATTTTTTAAATTGACGAAATCATGATTATTTTGATGCAGAGTCAATATAAATGAAAATTATTGAATTAAATGGTATTCCGATTCAAAATCGGTTGAGATTTGACAGAGATAGTTAAGATCAAAGCTTGAAATGTGAGGATTCGAAAATAACGTCTAAAATCGTCTAAGACCTCTAAAAACGCCAGAAAATGCAAAAAACCAAAAATAAATGAAAAATATTTAAATTGACGAAATCATGATTATTTTGATGCAGAGTCGATATAAATGAAAATTATTGAATTAAATGGTATTCCGATTCAAAATCGGTTGAGATTTGACAGAGATAGTTAAGATCAAAGCTTGAAATGTGAGGATTCGAAAATAACGTCTAAAATCGTCTAAGACCTCTAGAAACGCCAGAAAATGCAAAAAAAAAAATAAATGAAAAAATTTTAAATTGACGAAATCATGATTATTTTGATGCAGAGTCGATATAAATGAAAATTATTGAATTAAATGGTATTCCGATTCAAAATCGGTTGAGATTTGACAGAGATAGTTAAGATCAAAGCTTGAAATGTGAGGATTCGAAAATAACGTCTAAAATCGTCTAAGACCTCTAGAAACGCCAGAAAATGCAAAAAAAAAAATAAATAAAAATATTTAAAATTGACGAAATCATGGTTATTTTGATGCAGAGTCAATATAAATGAAAATTATTGAATTAAATGGTATTCCGATTCAAAATCGGTTGAGATTTGACAGAGATAGTTAAGATCAAAGCTTGAAATGTGAGGATTCGAAAATAACGTCTAAAATCGTCTAAGACCTCTAGAAACGCCAGAAAATGCAAAAAACATAAAATAAATGAAAAAATTTTAAATTGACGAAATCATGGTTATTTTGATGCAGAGTCGATATAAATGAAAATTATTGAATTAAATGGTATTCCGATTCAAAATCGGTTGATATTTGACAGAGATAGTTAAGATCAAAGCTTGAAATGTGAGGATTCGAAAATAACGTCTAAAATCGTCTAAGACCTCTAGAAACGCCAGAAAATGCAAAAAAAAAATAAAATAAATAAAAATTTTTAAATTGACGAAATCATGGTTATTTTGATGCAGAGTCAATATAAATGAAAATTATTGAATTAAATGGTATTCCGATTCAAAATCGGTTGAGATTTGACAGAGATAGTTAAGATCAAAGCTTGAAATGTGAGGATTCGAAAATAACGTCAAAAATCGTCTAAGACCTCTAGAAACGCCAGAAAATGCAAAAAATTAATAAAAAAATTTTAAATTGACGAAATCATGGTTATTTTGATGCAGAGTCAATATAAATGAAAATTCATTGAATTAAATGGTATTCCGATTCAAAATCGGTTGAGATTTGACAGAGATAGTTAAGATCAAAGCTTGAAATGTGAGGATTCGAAAATAACGTCAAAAATCGTCTAAGACCTCTAGAAACGCCAGAAAATGCAAAAACAAAAAATAAATGAAAAAATTTTAAATTGACGAAATCAAGATTATTTTGATGCAGAGTCAATATAAATGAAAATTATTGAATTAAATGGTATTCCGATTCAAAATCGGTTGAGATTTGACAGAGATAGTTAAGATCAAAGCTTGAAATGTGGGGATTCGAAAATAACGTCAAAAATCGTCTAAGACCTCTAGAAACGCCAGAAAATGCAAAAAACAAAAAATAAATAAAAAAATTTTAAATTGACGAAATCATGATTATTTTGATGCAGAGTCGATATAAATGAAAATTATTGAATTAAATGGTATTCCGATTTAAAATCGGTTGAGCTTTGATAGAGATAGTTAGGATCTAAGCTTGAAATGTGAGGATTCGAAAATAACGTCTAAAATCGTCTAAGACCTCTAGAAACGCCAGAAAATGCAAAAAACAAAAAATAAATAAAAAAATTTTAAATTGACGAAATCATGATTATTTTGATGCAGAGTCGATATAAATGAAAATTATTGAATTAAATGGTATTCCGATTCAAAATCGGTTGAGATTTGACAGAGATAGTTAAGATCAAAGCTTGAAATGTGAGGATTCGAAAATAACGTCAAAAATCGTCTAAGACCTCTAGAAACGCCGGAAATTCCAAAAAAAAAAAAATAAAAAAAAATATATATAATATTGACGAAATCATGGTTATTTTGAGGCAGAGTCAATATAAATGAAAATTATTGAATTAAATGGTATTCCGATTCAAAATCGGTTGAGATTTGACAGAGATAGTTAAGATCAAAGCTTGAAATGTGAGGATTCGAAAATAACGTCTAAAATCGTCTAAGACCTCTAGAAACGCCAGAAAATGCAAAAAAACAAAAATAAATGAAAAAATTTTAAATTGACGAAATCATGGTTATTTTGATGCAGAGTCAATATAAATGAAAATTATTGAATTAAATGGTATTCCGATTCAAAATCGGTTGAGATTTGACAGAGATAGTTAAGATCAAAGCTTGAAATGTGAGGATTCGAAAATAACGTCTAAAATCGTCTAAGACCTCTAGAAACGCCAGAAAATGCAAAAAACAAAAAATAAATAAAAAAATTTTAAATTGACGAAATCATGGTTATTTTGATGCAGAGTCAATATAAATGAAAATTATTGAATTAAATGGTATTCCGATTCAAAATCGGTTGAGATTTGACAGAGATAGTTAAGATCAAAGCTTGAAATGTGAGGATTCGAAAATAACGTCTAAAATCGTCTAAGACCTCTAGAAACGCCAGAAAATGCAAAAAACAAAAAATAAATAAAAAAATTTTAAATTGACGAAATCATGGTTATTTTGATGCAGAGTCAATATAAATGAAAATTATTGAATTAAATGGTATTCCGATTCAAAATCGGTTGAGATTTGACAGAGATAGTTAAGATCAAAGCTTGAAATGTGAGGATTCGAAAATAACGTCTAAAATCGTCTAAGACCTCTAGAAACGCCAGAAAATGCAAAAAACAAAAAATAAATAAAAAAAAATTTTAAATTGACGAAATCATGGTTATTTTGATGCAGAGTCAATATAAATGAAAATTATTGAATTAAATGGTATTCCGATTCAAAATCGGTTGAGATTTGACAGAGATAGTTAAGATCAAAGCTTGAAATGTGAGGATTCGAAAATAACGTCTAAAATCGTCTAAGACCTCTAGAAACGCCAGAAAATGCAAAAAAAAAAAAATAAATAAAAAAAATTTTAAATTGACGAAATCATGATTATTTTGATGCAGAGTCGATATAAATGAAAATTATTGAATTAAATGGTATTCCGATTCAAAATCGGTTGAGATTTGACAGAGATAGTTAAGATCAAAGCTTGAAATGTGAGGATTCGAAAATAACGTCTAAAATCGTCTAAGACCTCTAAAAACGCCAGAAAATGCAAAAAACAAAAAATAAATGAAAAAATTTTAAATTGACGAAATCATGATTATTTTGATGCAGAGTCGATATAAATGAAAATTATTGAATTAAATGGTATTCCGATTCAAAATCGGTTGAGATTTGACAGAGATAGTTAAGATCAAAGCTTGAAATGTGAGGATTCGAAAATAACGTCTAAAAATCGTCTAAGACCTCTAGAAAACGAAAAAAAAAAAAAATAAATAAAAAAATTTTAAATTGACGAAATCATGGTTATTTTGATGCAGAGTCGATATATAAATGAAAATTATTGAATTAAATGGTATTCCGATTCAAAATCGGTTGAGATTTGACAGAGATAGTTAAGATCAAAGCTTGAAATGTGAGGATTCGAAAATAAAAAACGTCAACCTCAAAAAAAAAATCGTCTAAGACCTCTAGAAACGCCAGAAAATGCAAAAAACAAAAAATAAATGAATAAATTTTAAATTGACGAAATCATGATTATTTTGATGCAGAGTCGATATAAATGATAATTATTGAATTAAATGGTATTCCGATTCAAAATCGGTTGAGATTTGACAGAGATAGTTAAGATCAAAGCTTGAAATGTGAGGATTCGAAAATAACGTCAAAAATCGTCTAAGACCTCTAGAAACGCCAGAAAATGCAAAAAACAAATAATAAATAAAAATATTTAAAATTGACGAAATCATGGTTATTTTGATGCAGAGTCAATATAAATGAAAATTATTGAATTAAATGGTATTCCGATTCAAAATCGGTTGAGATTTGACAGAGATAGTTAAGATCAAAGCTTGAAATGTGAGGATTCGAAAATAACGTCTAAACTCGTCTAAGACCTCTAGAAACGCCAGAAAATGCAAAAAACCAAAAATAAATAAAAAATTTTAAAATTGACGAAATCATGGTTATTTTGATGCAGAGTCAATATAAATGAAAATTATTGAATTAAATGGTATTCCGATTCAAAATCGGTTGAGATTTGACAGAGATAGTTAAGATCAAAGCTTGAAATGTGAGGATTCGAAAATAACGTCTAAAATCGTCTAAGACCTCTAGAAACGCCAGAAAATGCAAAAAACATAAAATAAATAAATAAAAATATTTAAAATTGACGAAATCATGGTTATTTTGATGCAGAGTCAATATAAATGAAAATTATTGAATTAAATGGTATTCCGATTCAAAATCGGTTGAGATTTGACAGAGATAGTTAAGATCAAAGCTTGAAATGTGAGGATTCGAAAATAACGTCAAAAATCGTCTAAGACCTCTAGAAACGCCGGAAATTGCAAAAAACAAATAATAAAGAAAAATATTTAAAATTGACGAAATCATGGTTATTTTGATGCAGAGTCAATATAAATGAAAATTATTGAATTAAATGGTATTCCGATTCAAAATCGGTTGAGATTTGACAGAGATAGTTAAGATCAAAGCTTGAAATGTGAGGATTCGAAAATAACGTCTAAAATCGTCTAAGACCTCTAGAAACGCCAGAAAATGCAAAAAAACAAAAAATAAATGAAAAAATTTTAAATTGACGAAATCATGATTATTTTGATGCAGAGTCGATATAAATGAAAATTATTGAATTAAATGGTATTCCGATTCAAAATCGGTTGAGATTTGACAGAGATAGTTAAGATCAAAGCTTGAAATGTGAGGATTCGAAAATAACGTCTAAAATCGTCTAAGACCTCTAGAAACGCCAGAAAATGCAAAAAAAAAAATAAAAAAAAAAAAATAAAATAAATCAAAAAATAAATAAAAAAATTTTTTTAAATTGACGAAATCATGATTATTTTGATGCAGAGTCGATATAAATGAAAATTATTGAATTAAATGGTATTCCGATTCAAAATCGGTTGAGATTTGACAGAGATAGTTAAGATCAAAGCTTGAAATGTGAGGATTCGAAAATAACGTCAAAAATCGTCTAAGACCTCTAGAAACGCCAGAAAATGCAAAAAACAAAAAAATAAATAAAAAATTTATTTTAAATTGACGAAATCATGATTATTTTGATGCAGAGTCGATATAAATGAAAATTATTGAATTAAATGGTATTCCGATTCAAAATCGGTTGAGATTTGACAGAGATAGTTAAGATCAAAGCTTGAAATGTGAGGATTCGAAAATAACGTCAAAAATCGTCTAAGACCTCTAGAAACGCCAGAAAATGCAAAAAACAAAAAATAAATAAAAATATTTAAAATTGACGAAATCATGGTTATTTTGATGCAGAGTCAATATAAATGAAAATTATTGAATTAAATGGTATTCCGATTCAAAATCGGTTGAGATTTGACAGAGATAGTTAAGATCAAAGCTTGAAATGTGAGGATTCGAAAATAACGTCTAAAATCGTCTAAGACCTCTAGAAACGCCAGAAAATGCAAAAAACAAAAAATAAATAAAAATATTTAAAATTGACGAAATCATGGTTATTTTGATGCAGAGTCAATATAAATGAAAATTATTGAATTAAATGGTATTCCGATTCAAAATCGGTTGAGATTTGACAGAGATAGTTAAGATCAAAGCTTGAAATGTGAGGATTCGAAAATAACGTCTAAAATCGTCTAAGACCTCTAGAAACGCCAGAAAATGCAAAAAACAAATAATAAATAAAAATATTTAAAATTGACGAAATCATGGTTATTTTGAGGCAGAGTCAATATAAATGAAAATTTTTGAATTAAATGGTATTCCGATTCAAAATCGGTTGAGATTTGACAGAGATAGTTAAGATCAAAGCTTGAAATGTGAGGATTCGAAAATAACGTCTAAAATCGTCTAAGACCTCTAGAAACGCCAGAAAATGCAAAAAACAAAAAAAAATAAATAAAAATATTTAAAATTGACGAAATCATGGTTATTTTGATGCAGAGTCAATATAAATGAAAATTATTGAATTAAATGGTATTCCGATTCAAAATCGGTTGAGATTTGACAGAGATAGTTAAGATCAAAGCTTGAAATGTGAGGATTCGAAAATAACGTCTAAAATCGTCTAAGACCTCTAGAAACGCCAGAAAATGCAAAAAACAAATAATAAAGAAAAATATTTAAAATTGACGAAATCATGGTTATTTTGAGGCAGAGTCAATATAAATGAAAATTATTGAATTAAATGGTATTCCGATTCAAAATCGGTGAGATTTGACAGTGATAATTAAGATCAAAGCTTGAAATGTGAGGATTCGAAAATAACGTCTAAAATCGTCTAAGACCTCTAGAAACGCCAGAAAATGCAAAAAATAAAAAATAAATAAAAATATTTAAAATTGACGAAATCATGGTTATTTTGATGCAGAGTCAATATAAATGAAAATTATTGAATTAAATGGTATTCCGATTCAAAATCGGTTGAGATTTGACAGAGATAGTTAAGATCAAAGCTTGAAATGTGAGGATTCGAAAATAACGTCTAAAATCGTCTAAGACCTCTAGAAACGCCAGAAAATGCAAAAAACAAAAAATAAATGAAAAAATTTTAAATTGACGAAATCATGGTTATTTTGATGCAGAGTCGATATAAATGAAAATTATTGAATTAAATGGTATTCCGATTCAAAATCGGTTGAGATTTGACAGAGATAGTTAAGATCAAAGCTTGAAATGTGAGGATTCGAAAATATAATTGACGAAATCATGATTATTTTGATGCAGAGTCGATAAGAATGAAAATTATTGAATTAAATGGTATTCCGATTCAAAATCGGTTGAGATTTGACAGAGATAGTTAAGATCAAAGCTTGAAATGTGAGGATTCGAAAATATCGTCTAAAATCGTCTAAGACCTCTAGAAACGCCAGAAAATGCAAAAAACAAAAAATAAATGAAAAAATTTTAAATTGACGAAATCATGGTTATTTTGATGCAGAGTCGATATAAATGAAAATTATTGAATTAAATGGTATTCCGATTCAAAATCGGTTGAGATTTGACAGAGATAATTAAGATGAAAGCTTGGAGTTTGAGAATTCGAGAATAACGTCAAAAATCGTCTAGGACCTCTAAAAACGCCAAAAAATTCAAAAAACAAAAATTAAATAAAAAAAATTTTAAATTGACGAAGTTATGATTATTTTGATGCAGAGTCGAAATATATTAAATTATTGAATTAAATGGTATTCCGAATAGAAATCGGTTGAGATTTGACAGAGATAGTTAAAATCAAAGCTTGAAATGTGAGGATTCGAAAATAACGTCTAAAATCGTCTAAGACCTCTAGAAACGCCAGAAAATGCAGAAAACAAAAAAATAAATAAAAAATATTTAAAATTGACGAAATCATGATTATTTTGATGCAGAGTCGATATAAATGAAAATTATTGAATTAAATGGTATTCCGATTCAAAATCGGTTGAGATTTGACAGAGATAGTTAAGATCAAATCTTGAAATGTGAGGATTCGAAAATAACGTCTAAAATCGTCTAAGACCTCTAGAAACGCCAGAAAATGCAAAAAAAATAAAATAAATAAAAAATTTAAAAATTGACGAAATCATGGTTATTTTGATGCAGAGTCGATATAAATGATAATTATTGAATTAAATGGTATTCCGATTCAAAATCGGTTGAGATTTGACAGAGATAGTTAAGTTTGCTCCCACAACACACAAACGCCGAACCAGCACACGCCACAGCCGGCCGCCGGGGCCTCGCCTCAACACACTGGTACCTCCATCTTATGTATTGGGCCTGAACCCCCTCCTAACGCCGGCCACCCTGATGCGACCATCTCCGCCTGGCATCGTGTGCGACTCTCCCCATGATCCATCGCTGGGGCGGGTGTTGTCCTCGTGGATAATGACTAAATCGCCGACCTCCACGCTTCGCGACCTCCGCCCATTCGTCGCTGCTGCAGGCTCGGGACCTTCGACCACGCTTGCCAAAAGCGCTGCTGAGCGTGCACAACAGCTGCACCACCTGAGATATGAAGATCCGACCCTCTGCCCGGCGGGGCGGGCCGGGAAGGCCTGGGGGGGCCTCCCCTCGTCGGTCGGCCGGCGCGTCAGCGGCCGCGAATTGAGAAGGCCTCCCCCGGCCCGGGTGCCCTCTGACCTCGCTTTCGGTGAGGGCGCTGCCGATCTCCGCAGGAGCGGTGTTTGCCGCCGGCGCCTCCCAAAGGCCTCCGAAGTGTGGGGAGCTCTTGGGGGCATGAATTTCCATTCCATCCGCGTTCTGCTTGCGTACGACTGCAGCTTCGTCTGCTGGCTGCTGAAAACTGCAACGTACATCTTTAATGGCCCTCTTCCTCTAATTCGCAATGAAACATTTATCGGCCCGCAAAAATCCACCCCACAAATATTAAACGGGCGGACGCCGGAAAGGCGATCCGCCGGCAAGTTACCCATTACTTGCTCCATGAGCTTTGGTTTGTATCTAAAACAGTGCACGCATTTCCGCACTATCTGCGTGCACTCACGACGAGCATTAACGAGCCACATGCGCTGCCTAAGTAACGCAGTCATGGTCTTAGCTCCAGCATGACAATTCTTAGTATGCAGCTCTCGCAAATACAAACCCACCACCAGCGAATTCTTTGGCATCAAAATCGGGAATCTAGCATCGTATTCTAACGGCGCGTTTAGCAATCTCCCTCCTACCCGAATCAATGAAACTTGTCTTCCGAACTCGTCAGACTTGTGTATAAACGGAGTCAGCGACTGAAACCCAGGTTGAACCATTTGACCCTTTTTATACCCTTGCAGCGGGTATATTAATTTTGTCACGAAGTTTGTAACGCATTGAAGGAGGCATCTCCGACCCCATAAAGTATATATATTCTTGATCAGCATCAACAGGCGAGTCGATATAGCCATGTCCGTCTGTCTGTCCGTCTGTCCGTCTGTTTCTATGCGAACTAGTCTCTCAGTTTTAAAGCTATCTTGATGGAACTTGGTACAGATGTGTATTCTCTCTGCAGGCAGATCATTTGTTAAAATCGGCCGGATCGGATGACTATATCATATAGCTCCCATAGGAACAATCGGTTGCAAAAAATATTGCTTTGAGCTATTTCAACCCAAATTAAGCCTATATGCATTTGAGTACCGAATCCATGTGCAAAACAAATTTGCATCCGTATTGGACCACTGTATCATATAGCTGCCATAAGAGCTAATCGGTTCAAAGGCTTAGTATGAAAATTTTTAATGTCTATTGATCGATTTCAACCAAATTCACGCAGTACGCATAAGCTATCATTCCCTATATGCTGACCAAATTTCATCGATTCGGACTACTATATCATATAACTTATAGGAACAATCGGTTGATAATGATGAAAATGCCTAGTATGAAAATATTCAGTGTCGATGAGCGATTTCAACCAAACTACGCCATAAACATTTGCTATCATTCCTAGCTGTTGACCAAATTTCATTCGGATCGAACCACTATATCATATAGCTGCCATAGGAACAATCAGTTTAAAGGCATGGTATGAGAAATCTGTTCAAAAAGTCTGATTAAGCGATTTCAGCTAAATTCACGCACTACTCCTTTGCTATTATTCCTGATATGCTGACCAAATCTCATCTAAATCGGACTATTATATCATGCAGCATCCATAAGAACAACGGTAACTGGATCCAATGAACGCAACATGCATGGACTGCAAGGGTATTTAATC
>JAEIGM010000772.1:0-10488 GCA_018903735.1 Drosophila cardini | reverse complement strand
TATTCCGATTCAAAATCGGTTGAGTTTTGACAGAGATAGCTAAGATCAAGGCCCGAAATGTGAGGATTCGAAAATAACGTCTAAAATCGTCTAAGACCTCTAGAAACGCCAGAAAATGCAAAAAACAAAAAATAAATGAAAAAATTTTAAATTGACGAAATCAAGATTATTTTGATGCAGAGTCGATATAAATGAAAATTATTGAATTAAATGGTATTCCGATTCAAAATCGGTTGAGTTTTGACAGAGATAGCTAAGATCAAGGCCCGAAATGTGAGAGATTCGAAAATAAGGTCTAAAATCCTCTAAGACCTCTAGAAACGCCAGAAAAATGCAAAAAACAAAAAATAAATGAAAAAATTTTAAATTGACGAAATCAAGATTATTTTGATGCAGAGTCGATATAAATGAAAATTATTGAATTAAATGGTATTCCGATTCAAAATCGGTTGAGTTTTGACAGAGATAGCTAAGATCAAGGCCCGAAATGTGAGGATTCGAAAATAACGTCTAAAATCCTCTAAGACCTCTAGAAACACCAGAAAATGCAAAAACAAAAAATAAATGAAAAAATTTTAAATTGACGAAATCAAGATTATTTTGATGCAGAGTCGATATAAATGAAAATTATTGAATTAAATGGTATTCCGATTCAAAATCGGTTGAGTTTTGACAGAGATAGCTAAAATCAAGGCCTGAAATGTGGGGATTCGAAAATAACGTCTAAAATCGTCTAAGACCTCTAGAAACGCCAGAAAATGCAAAAAACAAAAAATGAATGAAAACTTTTTAAATTGACGAAATCAAGATTATTTTGATGCAGAGTCGATATAAATGAAAATTATTGAATTAAATGGTATTCCGATTCAAAATCGGTTGAGTTTTGACAGAGATAGCTAAGATCAAGGCCCGAAATGTGAGGATTCGAAAATAACGTCTAAAATCGTCTAAGACCTCTAGAAACCAGAAACCAAAGATGCAAAAACAAAAAATAAATGAAAAAATTTTAAATTGACGAAATCAAGATTATTTTGATGCAGAGTCGATATAAATGAAAATTATTGAATTAAATGGTATTCCGATTCAAAATCGGTTGAGTTTTGACAGAGATAGCCAAGATCAAGGCCCGAAATGTGAGGATTCGAAAATAACGTCTAAAATCCTCTAAGACCTCTAGAAACGCCAGAAAATGCAAAAACAAAAAATAAATGAAAAAATTTTAAATTGACGAAATCAAGATTATTTTGATGCAGAGTCGATATAAATGAAAATTATTGAATTAAATGGTATTCCGATTCAAAATCGGTTGAGTTTTGACAGAGATAGCCAAGATCAAGGCCCGAAATGTGAGGATTCGAAAATAACGTCTAAAATCCTCTAAGACCTCTAGAAACGCCAGAAAATGCAAAAACAAAAAATAAATGAAAAAATTTTAAATTGACGAAATCAAGATTATTTTGATGCAGAGTCGATATAAATGAAAATTATTGAATTAAATGGTATTCCGATTGAAAATCGGTTGAGTTTTGACAGAGATAGCTAAGATCAAGGCCCGAAATGTGAGGATTCGAAAATAACGTCTAAAATCGTCTAAGACCTCTAGAAACGCCAGAAAATGCAAAAACAAAAAAATAAATGAAAAAATTTTAAATTGAAGAAATCAAGATTATTTTGATGCAGAGTCGATATAAATGAAAATTATTGAATTAAATGGTATTCCGATTCAAAATCGGTTGAGTTTTGACAGAGATAGCCAAGATCAAGGCCCGAAATGTGAGGATTCGAAAATAAGGTCTAAAATCCTCTAAGACCTCTAGAAACGCCAGAAAATGCAAAAACAAAAAATAAATGAAAAAATTTTAAATTGACGAAATCAAGATTATTTTGATGCAGAGTCGATATAAATGAAAATTATTGAATTAAATGGTATTCCGATTCAAAATCGGTTGAGTTTTGACAGAGATAGCTAAGATCAAGGCCCGAAATGTGAGGATTCGAAAATAACGTCTAAAATCGTCTAAGACCTCTAGAAACGCCAGAAAATGCAAAAACAAAAAATAAATGAAAAAATTTTAAATTGACGAAATCAAGATTATTTTGATGCAGAGTCGATATAAATGAAAATTATTGAATTAAATGGTATTCCGATTCAAAATCGGTTGAGTTTTGACAGAGATAGCTAAGATCAAGGCCCGAAATGTGAGGATTCGAAAATAACGTCTAAAATCCTCTAAGACCTCTAGAAACGCCAGAAAATGCAAAAACAAAAAATAAATGAAAAAATTTTTAATTGACGAAATCAAGATTATTTTGATGCAGAGTCGATATAAATGAAAATTATTGAATTAAATGGTATTCCGATTCAAAATCGGTTGAGTTTTGACAGAGATAGCTAAGATCAAGGCCCGAAATGTGAGGATTCGAAAATAAGGTCTAAAATCCTCTAAGACCTCTAGAAACGCCAGAAAATGCAAAAACAAAAAATAAATGAAAAAATTTTAAATTGACGAAATCAAGATTATTTTGATGCAGAGTCGATATAAATGAAAATTATTGAATTAAATGGTATTCCGATTCAAAATCGGTTGAGTTTTGACAGAGATAGCTAAGATCAAGGCCCGAAATGTGAGGATTCGAAAATAACGTCTAAAATCCTCTAAGACCTCTAGAAACGCCAGAAAATGCAAAAACAAAAAATAAATGAAAAAATTTTAAATTGACGAAATCAAGATTATTTTGATGCAGAGTCGATATAAATGAAAATTATTGAATTAAATGGTATTCCGATTCAAAATCGGTTGAGTTTTGACAGAGATAGCTAAGATCAAGGCCCGAAATGTGAGGATTCGAAAATAAGGTCTAAAATCCTCTAAGACCTCTAGAAACGCCAGAAAATGCAAAAACAAAAAATTAAATGAAAAAATTTTAAATTGACGAAATCAAGATTATTTTGATGCAGAGTCGATATAAATGAAAATTATTGAATTAAATGGTATTCCGATTGAAAATCGGTTGAGTTTTGACAGAGATAGCTAAGATCAAGGCCCGAAATGTGAGGATTCGAAAATAACGTCTAAAATCGTCTAAGACCTCTAGAAACGCCAGAAAATGCAAAAACAAAAAATAAATGAAAAAATTTTAAATTGAAGAAATCAAGATTATTTTGATGCAGAGTCGATATAAATGAAAATTATTGAATTAAATGGTATTCCGATTCAAAATCGGTTGAGTTTTGACAGAGATAGCTAAGATCAAGGCCCGAAATGTGAGGATTCGAAAATAAGGTCTAAAATCCTCTAAGACCTCTAGAAACGCCAGAAAATGCAAAAACAAAAAATAAATGAAAAAATTTTAAATTGACGAAATCAAGATTATTTTGATGCAGAGTCGATATAAATGAAAATTATTGAATTAAATGGTATTCCGATTCAAAATCGGTTGAGTTTTGACAGAGATAGCTAAGATCAAAGGCCCGAAATGTGAGGATTCGAAAATAACGTCTAAAATCGTCTAAGACCTCTAGAAACGCCAGAAAATGCAAAAACAAAAAATAAATGAAAAAATTTTAAATTGACGAAATCAAGATTATTTTGATGCAGAGTCGATATAAATGAAAATTATTGAATTAAATGGTATTCCGATTCAAAATCGGTTGAGTTTTGACAGAGATAGCTAAGATCAAGGCCCGAAATGTGAGGATTCGAAAATAACGTCTAAAATCCTCTAAGACCTCTAGAAACGCCAGAAAATGCAAAAACAAAAAATAAATGAAAAAATTTTAAATTGACGAAATCAAGATTATTTTGATGCAGAGTCGATATAAATGAAAATTATTGAATTAAATGGTATTCCGATTCAAAATCGGTTGAGTTTTGACAGAGATAGCTAAGATCAAGGCCCGAAATGTGAGGATTCGAAAATAAGGTCTAAAATCCTCTAAGACCTCTAGAAACGCCAGAAAATGCAAAAACAAAAAATAAATGAAAAAATTTTAAATTGACGAAATCAAGATTATTTTGATGCAGAGTCGATATAAATGAAAATTATTGAATTAAATGGTATTCCGATTCAAAATCGGTTGAGTTTTGACAGAGATAGCTAAGATCAAGGCCCGAAATGTGAGGATTCGAAAATAACGTCTAAAATCCTCTAAGACCTCTAGAAACGCCAGAAAATGCAAAAACAAAAAATAAATGAAAAAATTTTAAATTGACGAAATCAAGATTATTTTGATGCAGAGTCGATATAAATGAAAATTATTGAATCAAATGGTATTCCGATTCAAAATCGGTTGAGTTTTGACAGAGATAGCTAAGATCAAGGCCCGAAATGTGAGGATTCGAAAATAAGGTCTAAAATCCTCTAAGACCTCTAGAAACGCCAGAAAATGCAAAAACAAAAAATTAAATGAAAAAATTTTAAATTGACGAAATCAAGATTATTTTGATGCAGAGTCGATATAAATGAAAATTATTGAATTAAATGGTATTCTGATTCAAAATAGGTTGAGTTTTGACAGAGATAGCTAAGATCAAGGCCCGAAATGTGAGGATTCGAAAATAACGTCTAAAATCGTCTAAGACCTCTAGAAACGCCAGAAAATGCAAAAACAAAAAATAAATGAAAAAATTTTAAATTGACGAAATCAAGATTATTTTGATGCAGAGTCGATATAAATGAAAATTATTGAATTAAACGGTATTCCGATTCAAAATCGGTTGAGTTTTGACAGAGATAGCTAAGATCAAGGCCCGAAATGTGAGGATTCGAAAATAACGTCTAAAATCGTCTAAGACCTCTAGAAACGCCAGAAAATGCAAAAACAAAAAATAAATGAAAAAATTTTAAATTGACGAAATCAAGATTATTTTGATGCAGAGTCGATATAAATGAAAATTATTGAATTAAATGGTATTCCGATTCAAAATCGGTTGAGTTTTGACAGAGATAGCTAAGATCAAGGCCCGAAATGTGAGGATTCGAAAATAACGTCTAAAATCGTCTAAGACCTCTAGAAACGCCAGAAAATGCAAAAACAAAAAATAAATGAAAAAAATTTTAAATTGACGAAATCAAGATTATTTTGATGCAGAGTCGATATAAATGAAAATTATTGAATTAAATGGTATTCCGATTCAAAATCGGTTGAGTTTTGACAGAGATAGCCAAGATCAAGGCCCGAAATGTGAGGATTCGAAAATAAGGTCTAAAATCCTCTAAGACCTCTAGAAACGCCAGAAAATGCAAAAACAAAAAATAAATGAAAAAATTTTAAATTGACGAAATCAAGATTATTTTGATGCAGAGTCGATATAAATGAAAATTATTGAATTAAATGGTATTCCGATTCAAAATCGGTTGAGTTTTGACAGAGATAGCCAAGATCAAGGCCCGAAATGTGAGGATTCGAAAATAACGTCTAAAATCCTCTAAGACCTCTAGAAACGCCAGAAAATGCAAAAACAAAAAATAAATGAAAAAATTTTAAATTGACGAAATCAAGATTATTTTGATGCAGAGTCGATATAAATGAAAATTATTGAATTAAATGGTATTCCGATTCAAAATCGGTTGAGTTTTGACAGAGATAGCTAAGATCAAGGCCCGAAATGTGAGGATTCGAAAATAACGTCTAAAATCGTCTAAGACCTCTAGAAACGCCAGAAAATGCAAAAACAAAAAATAAATGAAAAAATTTTAAATTGAAGAAATCAAGATTATTTTGATGCAGAGTCGATATAAATGAAAATTATTGAATTAAATGGTATTCCGATTCAAAATCGGTTGAGTTTTGACAGAGATAGCCAAGATCAAGGCCCGAAATGTGAGGATTCGAAAATAAGGTCTAAAATCCTCTAAGACCTCTAGAAACGCCAGAAAATGCAAAAACAAAAAATAAATGAAAAAATTTTAAATTGACGAAATCAAGATTATTTTGATGCAGAGTCGATATAAATGAAAATTATTGAATTAAACGGTATTCCGATTCAAAATCGGTTGAGTTTCGACAGAGATAGCTAAGATCAAGGCCCGAAATGTGAGGATTCGAAAAAAACGTCTAAAATCCTCTAAGACCTCTAGAAACGCCAGAAAATGCAAAAACAAAAAATAAATGAAAAAATTTTAAATTGACGAAATCAAGATTATTTTGATGCAGAGTCGATATAAATGAAAATTATTGAATTAAATGGTATTCCGATTCAAAATCGGTTGAGTTTTGACAGAGATAGCTAAGATCAAGGCCCGAAATGTGAGGATTCGAAAATAACGTCTAAAATCGTCTAAGACCTCTAGAAACGCCAGAAAATGCAAAAACAAAAAATAAATGAAAAAATTTTAAATTGACGAAATCAAGATTATTTTGATGCAGAGTCGATATAAATGAAAATTATTGAATTAAACGGTATTCCGATTCAAAATCGGTTGAGTTTCGACAGAGATAGCTAAGATCAAGGCCCGAAATGTGAGGATTCGAAAAAAACGTCTAAAATCCTCTAAGACCTCTAGAAACGCCAGAAAATGCAAAAACAAAAAATAAATGAAAAAATTTTAAATTGACGAAATCAAGATTATTTTGATGCAGAGTCGATATAAATGAAAATTATTGAATTAAATGGTATTCCGATTCAAAATCGGTTGAGTTTTGACAGAGATAGCTAAGATCAAGGCCCGAAATGTGAGGATTCGAAAATAACGTCTAAAATCGTCTAAGACCTCTAGAAACGCCAGAAAATGCAAAAACAAAAAATAAATGAAAAAATTTTAAATTGACGAAATCAAGATTATTTTGATGCAGAGTCGATATAAATGAAAATTATTGAATTAAATGGTATTCCGATTGAAAATCGGTTGAGTTTTGACAGAGATAGCTAAGATCAAGGCCCGAAATGTGAGGATTCGAAAATAACGTCTAAAATCCTCTAAGACCTCTAGAAACGCCAGAAAATGCAAAAACAAAAAATAAATGAAAAAAATTTTAAATTGACGAAATCAAGATTATTTTGATGCAGAGTCGATATAAATGAAAATTATTGAATTAAATGGTATTCCGATTCAAAATCGGTTGAGTTTTGACAGAGATAGCTAAGATCAAGGCCCGAAATGTGAGGATTCGAAAATAACGTCTAAAATCCTCTAAGACCTCTAGAAACGCCAGAAAATGCAAAAACAAAAAATAAATGAAAAAATTTTAAATTGACGAAATCAAGATTATTTTGATGCAGAGTCGATATAAATGAAAATTATTGAATTAAATGGTATTCCGATTCAAAATCGGTTGAGTTTTGACAGAGATAGCTAAGATCAAGGCCTGAAATGTGAGGATTCGAAAATAACGTCTAAAATCCTCTAAGACCTCTAGAAACGCCAGAAAATGCAAAAACAAAAAATAAATGAAAAAATTTTAAATTGACGAAATCAAGATTATTTTGATGCAGAGTCGATATAAATGAAAATTATTGAATTAAATGGTATTCCGATTCAAAATCGGTTGAGTTTTGACAGAGATAGCTAAGATCAAGGCCCGAAATGTGAGGATTCGAAAATAAGGTCTAAAATCCTCTAAGACCTCTAGAAACGCCAGAAAATGCAAAAACAAAAAATAAATGAAAAAATTGTAAATTGACGAAATCAAGATTATTTTGATGCAGAGTCGATATAAATGAAAATTATTGAATTAAATGGTATTCCGATTCAAAATAGGTTGAGTTTTGACAGAGATAGCTAAGATCAAGGCCCGAAATGTGAGGATTCGAAAATAACGTCTAAAATCGTCTAAGACCTCTAGAAACGCCAGAAAATGCAAAAACAAAAAATAAATGAAAAAATTTTAAATTGACGAAATCAAGATTATTTTGATGCAGAGTCGATATAAATGAAAATTATTGAATTAAACGGTATTCCGATTCAAAATCGGTTGAGTTTTGACAGAGATAGCTAAGATCAAGGCCCGAAATGTGAGGATCGAAAATAACGTCTAAAATCGTCTAAGACCTCTAGAAACGCCAGAAAATGCAAAAACAAAAAATAAATGAAAAAATTTTAAATTGACGAAATCAAGATTATTTTGATGCAGAGTCGATATTAATGAAAATTATTGAATTAAATGGTATTCCGATTCAAAATCGGTAGAGTTTTGACAGAGATAGATAAAATCAAGGCCCGAAATGTGAGGATTCGAAAATAACGTCTAAAATCGTCTAAGACCTCTAGAAACGCCAGAAAATGCAAAAACAAAAAATAAATGAAAAAATTTTTAATTGACGAAATCAAGATTATTTTGATGCAGAGTCGATATAAATGAAAATTATTGAATTAAATGGTATTCCGATTCAAAATCGGTTGAGTTTTGACAGAGATAGCTAAGATTAAGGCCCGAAATGTGAGGATTCGAAAATAACGTCTAAAATCGTCTAAGACCTCTAGAAACGCCAGAAAATGCAAAAACAAAAAATAAATGAAAAATTTTAAATTGACGAAATCAAGATTATTTTGATGCAGAGTCGATATAAATGTCGATATAAATGAAAATTATTGAATTAAATGGTATTCCGATTCAAAATCGGTTGAGTTTTGACAGAGATAGCCAAGATCAAGGCCCGAAATGTGAGGATTCGAAAATAAGGTCTAAAATCCTCTAAGACCTCTAGAAACGCCAGAAAATGCAAAAACAAAAAATAAATGAAAAAATTTTAAATTGACGAAATCAAGATTATTTTGATGCAGAGTCGATATAAATGAAAATTATTGAATTAAATGGTATTCCGATTGAAAATCGGTTGAGTTTTGACAGAGATAGCTAAGATCAAGGCCCGAAATGTGAGGATTCGAAAATAACGTCTAAAATCGTCTAAGACCTCTAGAAACGCCAGAAAATGCAAAAACAAAAAATAAATGAAAAAATTTTAAATTGACGAAATCAAGATTATTTTGATGCAGAGTCGATATAAATGAAAATTATTGAATTAAATGGTATTCCGATTCAAAATCGGTTGAGTTTTGACAGAGATAGCCAAGATCAAGGCCCGAAATGTGAGGATTCGAAAATAAGGTCTAAAATCCTCTAAGACCTCTAGAAACGCCAGAAAATGCAAAAACAAAAAATAAATGAAAAAATTTTAAATTGACGAAATCAAGATTATTTTGATGCAGAGTCGATATAAATGAAAATTATTGAATTAAACGGTATTCCGATTCAAAATCGGTTGAGTTTCGACAGAGATAGCTAAGATCAAGGCCCGAAATGTGAGGATTCGAAAAAAACGTCTAAAATCCTCTAAGACCTCTAGAAACGCCAGAAAATGCAAAAACAAAAAATAAATGTAAAAATTTTAAACTTACGAAATCAAGATTATTTTGATGCAGAGTCGATATAAATGAAAATTATTGAATTAAACGGTATTCCGATTCAAAATCGGTTGAGTTTTGACAGAGATAGCTAAGATCAAGGCCCGAAATGTGAGGATTCGAAAATAACGTCTAAAATCGTCTAAGACCTCTAGAAACGCCAGAAAATGCAAAAACAAAAAATAAATGAAAAAAATTTTAAATTGACGAAATCAAGATTATTTTGATGCAGAGTCGATATAAATGAAAATTATTGAATTAAATGGTATTCCGATTCAAAATCGGTTGAGTTTTGACAGAGATAGCTAAGATCAAGGCCCGAAATGTGAGGATTCGAAAATAACGTCTAAAATCCTCTAAGACCTCTAGAAACGCCAGAAAATGCAAAAACAAAAAATAAATGAAAAAAATTTTAAATTGACGAAATCAAGATTATTTTGATGCAGAGTCGATATAAATGAAAATTATTGAATTAAATGGTATTCCGATTCAAAATCGGTTGAGTTTTGACAGAGATAGCTAAGATCAAGGCCCGAAATGTGAGGATTCGAAAATAACGTCTAAAATCCTCTAAGACCTCTAGAAACGCCAGAAAATGCAAAAACAAAAAATAAATGAAAAAAATTTTAAATTGACGAAATCAAGATTATTTTGATGCAGAGTCGATATAAATGAAAATTATTGAATTAAATGGTATTCCGATTCAAAATCGGTTGAGTTTTGACAGAGATAGCTAAGATCAAGGCCTGAAATGTGAGGATTCGAAAATAACGTCTAAAATCCTCTAAGACCTCTAGAAACGCCAGAAAATGCAAAAACAAAAAATAAATGAAAACATTTTAAATTGACGAAATCAAAATTATTTTGATGCAGAGTCGATATAAATGAAAATTATTGAATCAAATGGTATTCCGATTCAAAATCGGTTGAGTTTTGACAGAGATAGCTAAGATCAAGGCCCGAAATGTGAGGATTCGAAAATAAGGTCTAAAATCCTCTAAGACCTCTAGAAACGCCAGAAAATGCAAAAACAAAAAATTAAATGAAAAAATTGTAAATTGACGAAATCAAGATTATTTTGATGCAGAGTCGATATAAATGAAAATTATTGAATTAAATGGTATTCTGATTCAAAATAGGTTG
>JAEIGM010000597.1:0-18131 GCA_018903735.1 Drosophila cardini | reverse complement strand
ATATCGACTCTGCATCAAAATAATCTTGATTTCGTCAATTTAAAATTTTTTCATTTATTTTTTGTTTTTGCATTTTCTGGCGTTTCTAGAGGTCTTAGAGGATTTTAGACGTTATTTTCGAATCCTCACATTTCGGGCCTTGATCTTAGCTATCTCTGTCAAAACTCAACCGATTTTGAATCGGAATACCATTTAATTCAATAATTTTCATTTATATCGACTCTGCATCAAAATAATCTTGATTTCGTCAATTTAAAATTTTTTCATTTATTTTTTGTTTTTGCATTTTCTGGCGTTTCTAGAGGTCTTAGAGGATTTTAGACCTTATTTTCGAATCCTCACATTTCGGGCCTTGATCTTAGCTATCTCTGTCAAAACTCAACCGATTTTGAATCGGAATACCATTTAATTCAATAATTTTCATTTATATCGACTCTGCATCAAAATAATCTTGATTTCGTCAATTTAAAATTTTTTCATTTATTTTTTGTTTTTGCATTTTCTGGCGTTTCTAGAGGTCTTAGAGGATTTTAGACGTTATTTTCGAATCCTCACATTTCGGGCCTTGATCTTGGCTATCTCTGTCAAAACTCAACCGATTTTGAATCGGAATACCATTTAATTCAATAATTTTCATTTATATCGACTCTGCATCAAAATAATCTTGATTTCGTCAATTTACAATTTTTTTTCATTTAGATTTTTTGTTTTTGCATTTTCTGGATTTTTATGGGGTCGTTCTAGAGGTCTGGATTTTAGACGTTATTTTCGAATCCTCACATTTCGGGCCTTGATCTTAGCTATCTCTGTCAAAACTCAACCGATTTTGAATCGGAATACCATTTAATTCAATAATTTTCATTTATATCGACTCTGCATCAAAATAATCTTGATTTCGTCAATTTAAAATTTTTTCATTTATTTTTTGTTTTTGCATTTTCTGGCGTTTCTAGAGGTCTTAGAGGATTTTAGACGTTATTTTCGAATCCTCACATTTCGGGCCTTGATCTTGGCTATCTCTGTCAAAACTCAACCGATTTTGAATCGGAATACCATTTAATTCAATAATTTTCATTTATATCGACTCTGCATCAAAATAATCTTGATTTCGTCAATTTACAATTTTTTCATTTAATTTTTTGTTTTTGCATTTTCTGGCGTTTTTAGAGGTCTTAGAGGATTTTAGACGTTATTTTCGAATCCTCACATTTCGGGCCTTGATCTTAGCTATCTCTGTCAAAACTCAACCGATTTTGAATCGGAATACCATTTAATTCAATAATTTTCATTTATATCGACTCTGCATCAAAATAATCTTGATTTCGTCAATTTAAAATTTTTCATTTATTTTTGTTTTTGCATTTTCTGGCGTTTCTAAAGATTTTAAAAATTTTTTTAGTTTTTTTTTTTAACCCCCATTTTTCGGGCCTTGATTTTAGCTATCTCTGTCAAAACTCAACCGATTTTGAATCAGAATACCATTTAATTCAATAATTTTGATTTATATCGACTCTGCATCAAAATAATCTTGATTTCGTCAATTTAAAATTTTTTCATTTAATTTTTTGTTTTTGCATTTTCTGGCGTTTCTAGAGGTCTTAGAGGATTTTAGACGTTATTTTCGAATCCTCACATTTCGGGCCTTGATCTTAGCTATCTCTGTCAAAACTCAACCGATTTTGAATCGGAATACCATTTAATTCAATAATTTTCATTTATATCGACTCTGCATTAAAAAATAATCTTGATTTCGTCAATTTACAATTTTTTCATTTAATTCTTCGTTTTTGCATTTTCTGGCGTTTCTAGAGGTTTTAGAGGGATTTAGACCTTATTTTCGAATCCTCACATTTCGGGCCTTGATCTTAGCTATCTCTGTCAAAACTCAACCGATTTTGAATCGGAATACCATTTAATTCAATAATTTTCATTTATATCGACTCTGCATCAAAATAATCTTGATTTCGTCAATTTAAAATTTTTTCATTTATTTTTTGTTTTTGCATTTTCTGGCGTTTCTAGAGGTCTTAGACGATTTTAGACTTTATTTTCGAATCCTCACATTTCGGGCCTTGATCTTAGCTATCTCTGTCAAAACTCAACCGATTTTGAATCAGAATACCATTTAATTCAATAATTTTCATTTATATCGACTCTGCATCAAAATAATCTTGATTTCGTCAATTTAAAATTTTTTCATTTAATTTTTTGTTTTTGCATTTTCTGGCGTTTCTAGAGGTCTTAGACGATTTTAGACGTTATTTTCGAATCCTCACATTTCAGGCCTTGATCTTAGCTATCTCTGTCAAAACTCAAATTTTAGGAATCAATTTAATTCAATAATTTTCATTTATATCGACTCTGCATCAAAATAATCTTGATTTCGTCAATTTAAAATTTTTTCATTTATTTTTTGTTTTTGCATTTTCTGGCGTTTCTAGAGGTCTTAGAGGATTTTAGACCTTATTTTCGAATCCTCACATTTCGGGCCTTGATCTTAGCTATCTCTGTCAAAACTCAACCGATTTTGAATCGGAATACCATTTAATTCAATAATTTTCATTTATATCGACTCTGCATCAAAATAATCTTGATTTCGTCAATTTAAAATTTTTTCATTTATTTTTTGTTTTTGCATTTTCTGGCGTTTCTAGAGGTCTTAGAGGATTTTAGACGTTATTTTCGAATCCTCACATTTCGGGCCTTGATCTTGGCTATCTCTGTCAAAACTCAACCGATTTTGAATCGGAATACCATTTAATTCAATAATTTTCATTTATATCGACTCTGCATCAAAATAATCTTGATTTCGTCAATTTAAAATTTTTTTCATTTATTTTTTGTTTTTGCATTTTCTGGCGTTTCTAGAGGTCTTAGACGATTTTAGACGTTATTTTCGAATCCTCACATTTCGGGCCTTGATCTTAGCTATCTCTGTCAAAACTCAACCGATTTTGAATCAGAATACCATTTAATTCAATAATTTTGATTTATATCGACTCTGCATCAAAATAATCTTGATTTCGTCAATTTAAAATTTTTTCATTTAATTTTTTGTTTTTGCATTTTCTGGCGTTTCTAGAGGTCTTAGAGGATTTTAGACGTTATTTTCGAATCCTCACATTTCGGGCCTTGATCTTAGCTATCTCTGTCAAAACTCAACCGATTTTGAATCGGAATACCATTTAATTCAATAATTTTCATTTATATCGACTCTGCATTAAAAAATAATCTTGATTTCGTCAATTTACAATTTTTTCATTTAATTCTTCGTTTTTGCATTTTCTGGCGTTTCTAGAGGTCTTAGAGGGATTTAGACCTTATTTTCGAATCCTCACATTTCGGGCCTTGATCTTAGCTATCTCTGTCAAAACTCAACCGATTTTGAATCGGAATACCATTTAATTCAATAATTTTCATTTATATCGACTCTGCATCAAAATAATCTTGATTTCGTCAATTTAAAATTTTTTCATTTATTTTTTGTTTTTGCATTTTCTGGCGTTTCTAGAGGTCTTAGACGATTTTAGACTTTATTTTCGAATCCTCACATTTCGGGCCTTGATCTTAGCTATCTCTGTCAAAACTCAACCGATTTTGAATCAGAATACCATTTAATTCAATAATTTTCATTTATATCGACTCTGCATCAAAATAATCTTGATTTCGTCAATTTAAAATTTTTTCATTTAATTTTTTGTTTTTGCATTTTCTGGCGTTTCTAGAGGTCTTAGACGATTTTAGACGTTATTTTCGAATCCTCACATTTCAGGCCTTGATCTTAGCTATCTCTGTCAAAACTCAATGAACCATTTAATTAATAATTTTCATTTATATCGACTCTGCATCAAAATAATCTTGATTTCGTCAATTTAAAATTTTTTCATTTATTTTTTGTTTTTGCATTTTCTGGCGTTTCTAGAGGTCTTAGAGGATTTTAGACCTTATTTTCGAATCCTCACATTTCGGGCCTTGATCTTAGCTATCTCTGTCAAAACTCAACCGATTTTGAATCGGAATACCATTTAATTCAATAATTTTCATTTATATCGACTCTGCATCAAAATAATCTTGATTTCGTCAATTTAAAATTTTTTCATTTATTTTTTGTTTTTGCATTTTCTGGCGTTTCTAGAGGTCTTAGAGGATTTTAGACGTTATTTTCGAATCCTCACATTTCGGGCCTTGATCTTGGCTATCTCTGTCAAAACTCAACCGATTTTGAATCGGAATACCATTTAATTCAATAATTTTCATTTATATCGACTCTGCATCAAAATAATCTTGATTTCGTCAATTTAAAATTTTTTCATTTATTTTTTGTTTTTGCATTTTCTGGCGTTTCTAGAGGTCTTAGAGGATTTTAGACGTTATTTTCGAATCCTCACATTTCGGGCCTTGATCTTAGCTATCTCTGTCAAAACTCAACCGATTTTGAATCGGAATACCATTTAATTCAATAATTTTCATTTATATCGACTCTGCATCAAAATAATCTTGATTTCGTCAATTTAAAATTTTTTCATTTATTTTTTGTTTTTGCATTTTCTGGCGTTTCTAGAGGTCTTAGAGGATTTTAGACGTTATTTTCGAATCCTCACATTTCGGGCCTTGATCTTAGCTATCTCTGTCAAAACTCAACCGATTTTGAATCGGAATACCATTTAATTCAATAATTTTCATTTATATCGACTCTGCATCAAAATAATCTTGATTTCGTCAATTTAAAATTTTTTCATTTAATTTTTTGTTTTTGCATTTTCTGGCGTTTCTAGAGGTCTTAGAGGATTTTAGACGTTATTTTCGAATCCTCACATTTCAGGCCTTGATCTTAGCTATCTCTGTCAAAACTCAACCGATTTTGAATCGGAATACCATTTAATTCAATAATTTTCATTTATATCGACTCTGCATCAAAATAATCTTGATTTCGTCAATTTAAAATTTTTTCATTTATTTTTTGTTTTTGCATTTTCTGGCGTTTCTAGAGGTCTTAGAGGATTTTAGACCTTATTTTCGAATCCTCACATTTCGGGCCTTGATCTTAGCTATCTCTGTCAAAACTCAACCGATTTTGAATCGGAATACCATTTAATTCAATAATTTTCATTTATATCGACTCTGCATCAAAATAATCTTGATTTCGTCAATTTAAAATTTTTTCATTTATTTTTTGTTTTTGCATTTTCTGGCGTTTCTAGAGGTCTTAGAGGATTTTAGACGTTATTTTCGAATCCTCACATTTCGGGCCTTGATCTTAGCTATCTCTGTCAAAACTCAACCGATTTTGAATCGGAATACCATTTAATTCAATAATTTTCATTTATATCGACTCTGCATCAAAATAATCTTGATTTCGTCAATTTAAAATTTTTTCATTTATTTTTTGTTTTTGCATTTTCTGGCGTTTCTAGAGGTCTTAGAGGATTTTAGACGTTATTTTCGAATCCTCACATTTCGGGCCTTGATCTTAGCTATCTCTGTCAAAACTCAACCGATTTTGAATCGGAATACCATTTAATTCAATAATTTTCATTTATATCGACTCTGCATCAAAATAATCTTGATTTCGTCAATTTAAAATTTTTTCATTTATTTTTTGTTTTTGCATTTTCTGGCGTTTCTGGAGGTCTTAGAGGATTTTAGACGTTATTTTCGAATCCTCACATTTCGGGCCTTGATCTTAGCTATCTCTGTCAAAACTCAACCGATTTTGAATCGGAATACCATTTAATTCAATAATTTTCATTTATATCGACTCTGCATCAAAATAATCTTGATTTCGTCAATTTAAAATTTTTTCATTTAATTTTTTGTTTTTGCATTTTCTGGCGTTTCTAGAGGTCTTAGACGATTTTAGACGTTATTTTCGAATCCTCACATTTCGGGCCTTGATCTTAGCTATCTCTGTCAAAACTCAACCGATTTTGAATCGGAATACCATTTAATTCAATAATTTTCATTTATATCGACTCTGCATCAAAATAATCTTGATTTCGTCAATTTAAAATTTTTTCATTTATTTTTTGTTTTTGCATTTTCTGGCGTTTCTAGAGGTCTTAGACGATTTTAGACGTTATTTTCGAATCCTCACATTTCGGGCCTTGATCTTAGCTATCTCTGTCAAAACTCAACCGATTTTGAATCAGAATACCATTTAATTCAATAATTTTCATTTATATCGACTCTGCATCAAAATAATCTTGATTTCGTCAATTTAAAATTTTTTCATTTAATTTTTTGTTTTTGCATTTTCTGGCGTTTCTAGAGGTCTTAGACGATTTTAGACGTTATTTTCGAATCCTCACATTTCGGGCCTTGATCTTAGCTATCTCTGTCAAAACTCAACCGATTTTGAATCGGAATACCATTTAATTCAATAATTTTCATTTATATCGACTCTGCATCAAAATAATCTTGATTTCGTCAATTTAAAATTTTTTCATTTATTTTTTGTTTTTGCATTTTCTGGCGTTTCTAGAGGTCTTAGAGGATTTTAGACGTTATTTTCGAATCCTCACATTTCGGGCCTTGATCTTAGCTATCTCTGTCAAAACTCAACCGATTTTGAATCGGAATACCATTTAATTCAATAATTTTCATTTATATCGACTCTGCATCAAAATAATCTTGATTTCGTCAATTTAAAATTTTTTCATTTATTTTTTGTTTTTGCATTTTCTGGCGTTTCTAGAGGTCTTAGAGGATTTTAGACGTTATTTTCGAATCCTCACATTTCGGGCCTTGATCTTAGCTATCTCTGTCAAAACTCAACCGATTTTGAATCGGAATACCATTTAATTCAATAATTTTCATTTATATCGACTCTGCATCAAAATAATCTTGATTTCGTCAATTTAAAATTTTTTCATTTATTTTTTGTTTTTGCATTTTCTGGCGTTTCTAGAGGTCTTAGAGGATTTTAGACGTTATTTTCGAATCCTCACATTTCGGGCCTTGATCTTAGCTATCTCTGTCAAAACTCAACCGATTTTGAATCGGAATACCATTTAATTCAATAATTTTCATTTATATCGACTCTGCATCAAAATAATCTTGATTTCGTCAATTTAAAATTTTTTCATTTATTTTTTGTTTTTGCATTTTCTGGCGTTTCTAGAGGTCTTAGACGATTTTAGACGTTATTTTCGAATCCTCACATTTCGGGCCTTGATCTTAGCTATCTCTGTCAAAACTCAACCGATTTTGAATCGGAATACCATTTAATTCAATAATTTTCATTTATATCGACTCTGCATCAAAATAATCTTGATTTCGTCAATTTAAAATTTTTTCATTTATTTTTTGTTTTTGCATTTTCTGGCGTTTCTAGAGGTCTTAGACGATTTTAGACGTTATTTTCGAATCCTCACATTTCGGGCCTTGATCTTAGCTATCTCTGTCAAAACTCAACCGATTTTGAATCGGAATACCATTTAATTCAATAATTTTCATTTATATCGACTCTGCATCAAAATAATCTTGATTTCGTCAATTTAAAATTTATTCATTTATTTTTTGGTTTTGCATTTTCTGGCGTTTCTAGAGGTCTTAGAGGATTTTAGACGTTATTTTCGAATCCTCACATTTCGGGCCTTGATCTTAGCTATCTCTGTCAAAACTCAACCGATTTTGAATCGGAATACCATTTAATTCAATAATTTTCATTTATATCGACTCTGCATCAAAATAATCTTGATTTCGTCAATTTAAAATTTTTTCATTTAATTTTTTGTTTTTGCATTTTCTGGCGTTTCTAGAGGTCTTAGAGGATTTTAGACGTTATTTTCGAATCCTCACATTTCGGGCCTTGATCTTAGCTATCTCTGTCAAAACTCAACCGATTTTGAATCGGAATACCATTTAATTCAATAATTTTCATTTATATCGACTCTGCATCAAAATAATCTTGATTTCGTCAATTTAAAATTTTTTCATTTATTTTTTGTTTTTGCATTTTCTGGCGTTTCTAGAGGTCTTAGAGGATTTTAGACGTTATTTTCGAATCCTCACATTTCGGGCCTTGATCTTAGCTATCTCTGTCAAAACTCAACCGATTTTGAATCGGAATACCATTTAATTCAATAATTTTCATTTATATCGACTCTGCATCAAAATAATCTTGATTTCGTCAATTTAAAATTTTTTCATTTATTTTTTGTTTTTGCATTTTCTGGCGTTTCTAGAGGTCTTAGAGGATTTTAGACGTTATTTTCGAATCCTCACATTTCGGGCCTTGATCTTAGCTATCTCTGTCAAAACTCAACCGATTTTGAATCGGAATACCATTTAATTCAATAATTTTCATTTATATCGACTCTGCATCAAAATAATCTTGATTTCGTCAATTTAAAATTTTTTCATTTATTTTTTGTTTTTGCATTTTCTGGCGTTTCTAGAGGTCTTAGAGGATTTTAGACGTTATTTTCGAATCCTCACATTTCGGGCCTTGATCTTAGCTATCTCTGTCAAAACTCAACCGATTTTGAATCGGAATACCATTTAATTCAATAATTTTCATTTATATCGACTCTGCATCAAAATAATCTTGATTTCGTCAATTTAAAATTTTTTCATTTATTTTTTGTTTTTGCATTTTCTGGCGTTTCTAGAGGTCTTAGAGGATTTTAGACGTTATTTTCGAATCCTCACATTTCGGGCCTTGATCTTAGCTATCTCTGTCAAAACTCAACCGATTTTGAATCGGAATACCATTTAATTCAATAATTTTCATTTATATCGACTCTGCATCAAAATAATCTTGATTTCGTCAATTTAAAATTTTTTCATTTATTTTTTGTTTTTGCATTTTCTGGCGTTTCTAGAGGTCTTAGAGGATTTTAGACGTTATTTTCGAATCCTCACATTTCGGGCCTTGATCTTAGCTATCTCTGTCAAAACTCAACCGATTTTGAATCGGAATACCATTTAATTCAATAATTTTCATTTATATCGACTCTGCATCAAAATAATCTTGATTTCGTCAATTTAAAATTTTTTCATTTATTTTTTGTTTTTGCATTTTCTGGCGTTTCTAGAGGTCTTAGACGATTTTAGACGTTATTTTCGAATCCTCACATTTCGGGCCTTGATCTTAGCTATCTCTGTCAAAACTCAACCGATTTTGAATCGGAATACCATTTAATTCAATAATTTTCATTTATATCGACTCTGCATCAAAATAATCTTGATTTCGTCAATTTAAAATTTTTTCATTTATTTTTTGTTTTTGCATTTTCTGGCGTTTCTAGAGGTCTTAGAGGATTTTAGACGTTATTTTCGAATCCTCACATTTCGGGCCTTGATCTTAGCTATCTCTGTCAAAACTCAACCGATTTTGAATCGGAATACCATTTAATTCAATAATTTTCATTTATATCGACTCTGCATCAAAATAATCTTGATTTCGTCAATTTAAAATTTTTTCATTTATTTTTTGTTTTTGCATTTTCTGGCGTTTCTAGAGGTCTTAGAGGATTTTAGACGTTATTTTCGAATCCTCACATTTCGGGCCTTGATCTTAGCTATCTCTGTCAAAACTCAACCGATTTTGAATCGGAATACCATTTAATTCAATAATTTTCATTTATATCGACTCTGCATCAAAATAATCTTGATTTCGTCAATTTAAAATTTTTTCATTTATTTTTTGTTTTTGCATTTTCTGGCGTTTCTAGAGGTCTTAGAGGATTTTAGACGTTATTTTCGAATCCTCACATTTCGGGCCTTGATCTTAGCTATCTCTGTCAAAACTCAACCGATTTTGAATCGGAATACCATTTAATTCAATAATTTTCATTTATATCGACTCTGCATCAAAATAATCTTGATTTCGTCAATTTAAAATTTTTTCATTTATTTTTTGTTTTTGCATTTTCTGGCGTTTCTAGAGGTCTTAGAGGATTTTAGACGTTATTTTCGAATCCTCACATTTCGGGCCTTGATCTTAGCTATCTCTGTCAAAACTCAACCGATTTTGAATCGGAATACCATTTAATTCAATAATTTTCATTTATATCGACTCTGCATCAAAATAATCTTGATTTCGTCAATTTAAAATTTTTTCATTTATTTTTTGTTTTTGCATTTTCTGGCGTTTCTAGAGGTCTTAGAGGATTTTAGACGTTATTTTCGAATCCTCACATTTCGGGCCTTGATCTTAGCTATCTCTGTCAAAACTCAACCGATTTTGAATCGGAATACCATTTAATTCAATAATTTTCATTTATATCGACTCTGCATCAAAATAATCTTGATTTCGTCAATTTAAAATTTTTTCATTTAATTTTTTGTTTTTGCATTTTCTGGCGTTTCTAGAGGTCTTAGAGGATTTTAGACGTTATTTTCGAATCCTCACATTTCGGGCCTTGATCTTAGCTATCTCTGTCAAAACTCAACCGATTTTGAATCGGAATACCATTTAATTCAATAATTTTCATTTATATCGACTCTGCATCAAAATAATCTTGATTTCGTCAATTTAAAATTTTTTCATTTATTTTTTGTTTTTGCATTTTCTGGCGTTTCTAGAGGTCTTAGAGGATTTTAGACGTTATTTTCGAATCCTCACATTTCGGGCCTTGATCTTAGCTATCTCTGTCAAAACTCAACCGATTTTGAATCGGAATACCATTTAATTCAATAATTTTCATTTATATCGACTCTGCATCAAAATAATCTTGATTTCGTCATTTTAAAATTTTTTCATTTATTTTTTGTTTTTGCATTTTCTGGCGTTTCTAGAGGTCTTAGACGATTTTAGACGTTATTTTCGAATCCTCACATTTCGGGCCTTGATCTTAGCTATGTCTGTCAAAACTCAACCGATTTTGAATCAGAATACCATTTAATTCAATAATTTTCATTTATATCGACTCTGCATCAAAATAATCTTGATTTCGTCAATTTAAAATTTTTTCATTTATTTTTTGTTTTTGCTTTTTCTGGCGTTTCTAGAGGTCTTAGAGGATTTTAGACGTTATTTTCGAATCCTCACATTTCGGGCCTTGATCTTAGCTATCTCTGTCAAAACTCAACCGATTTTGAATCGGAATACCATTTAATTCAATAATTTTCATTTATATCGACTCTGCATCAAAATAATCTTGATTTCGTCAATTTAAAATTTTTTCATTTATTTTTTGTTTTTGCATTTTCTGGCGTTTCTAGAGGTCTTAGACGATTTTAGACGTTATTTTCGAATCCTCACATTTCGGGCCTTGATCTTAGCTATCTCTGTCAAAACTCAACCGATTTTGAATCGGAATACCATTTAATTCAATAATTTTCATTTATATCGACTCTGCATCAAAATAATCTTGATTTCGTCAATTTAAAATTTTTTCATTTATTTTTTGTTTTTGCATTTTCTGGCGTTTCTAGAGGTCTTAGAGGATTTTAGACGTTATTTTCGAATCCTCACATTTCGGGCCTTGATCTTAGCTATCTCTGTCAAAACTCAACCGATTTTGAATCGGAATACCATTTAATTCAATAATTTTCATTTATATCGACTCTGCATCAAAATAATCTTGATTTCGTCAATTTAAAATTTTTTCATTTATTTTTTGTTTTTGCATTTTCTGGCGTTTCTAGAGGTCTTAGAGGATTTTAGACGTTATTTTCGAATCCTCACATTTCGGGCCTTGATCTTAGCTATCTCTGTCAAAACTCAACCGATTTTGAATCGGAATACCATTTAATTCAATAATTTTCATTTATATCGACTCTGCATCAAAATAATCTTGATTTCGTCAATTTAAAATTTTTTCATTTATTTTTTGTTTTTGCATTTTCTGGCGTTTCTAGAGGTCTTAGAGGATTTTAGACGTTATTTTCGAATCCTCACATTTCGGGCCTTGATCTTAGCTATCTCTGTCAAAACTCAACCGATTTTGAATCGGAATACCATTTAATTCAATAATTTTCATTTATATCGACTCTGCATCAAAATAATCTTGATTTCGTCATTTTAAAATTTTTTCATTTATTTTTTGTTTTTGCATTTTCTGGCGTTTCTAGAGGTCTTAGACGATTTTAGACGTTATTTTCGAATCCTCACATTTCGGGCCTTGATCTTAGCTATGTCTGTCAAAACTCAACCGATTTTGAATCAGAATACCATTTAATTCAATAATTTTCATTTATATCGACTCTGCATCAAAATAATCTTGATTTCGTCAATTTAAAATTTTTTCATTTATTTTTTGTTTTTGCATTTTCTGGCGTTTCTAGAGGTCTTAGAGGATTTTAGACGTTATTTTCGAATCCTCACATTTCGGGCCTTGATCTTAGCTATCTCTGTCAAAACTCAACCGATTTTGAATCGGAATACCATTTAATTCAATAATTTTCATTTATATCGACTCTGCATCAAAATAATCTTGATTTCGTCAATTTAAAATTTTTTCATTTATTTTTTGTTTTTGCATTTTCTGGCGTTTCTAGAGGTCTTAGAGGATTTTAGACGTTATTTTCGAATCCTCACATTTCGGGCCTTGATCTTAGCTATCTCTGTCAAAACTCAACCGATTTTGAATCGGAATACCATTTAATTCAATAATTTTCATTTATATCGACTCTGCATCAAAATAATCTTGATTTCGTCAATTTAAAATTTTTTCATTTATTTTTTGTTTTTGCATTTTCTGGCGTTTCTAGAGGTCTTAGAGGATTTTAGACGTTATTTTCGAATCCTCACATTTCGGGCCTTGATCTTAGCTATCTCTGTCAAAACTCAACCGATTTTGAATCGGAATACCATTTAATTCAATAATTTTCATTTATATCGACTCTGCATCAAAATAATCTTGATTTCGTCAATTTAAAATTTTTTCATTTATTTTTTGTTTTTGCATTTTCTGGCGTTTCTAGAGGTCTTAGAGGATTTTAGACGTTATTTTCGAATCCTCACATTTCGGGCCTTGATCTTAGCTATCTCTGTCAAAACTCAACCGATTTTGAATCGGAATACCATTTAATTCAATAATTTTCATTTATATCGACTCTGCATCAAAATAATCTTGATTTCGTCAATTTAAAATTTTTTCATTTATTTTTTGTTTTTGCATTTTCTGGCGTTTCTAGAGGTCTTAGACGATTTTAGACGTTATTTTCGAATCCTCACATTTCGGGCCTTGATCTTAGCTATCTCTGTCAAAACTCAACCGATTTTGAATCGGAATACCATTTAATTCAATAATTTTCATTTATATCGACTCTGCATCAAAATAATCTTGATTTCGTCAATTTAAAATTTTTTCATTTATTTTTTGTTTTTGCATTTTCTGGCGTTTCTAGAGGTCTTAGAGGATTTTAGACGTTATTTTCGAATCCTCACATTTCGGGCCTTGATCTTAGCTATCTCTGTCAAAACTCAACCGATTTTGAATCGGAATACCATTTAATTCAATAATTTTCATTAATATATCGACTCTGCATCAAAATAATCTTGATTTCGTCAATTTAAAATTTTTTCATTTATTTTTTTGTTTTTGCATTTTCTGGCGTTTCTAGAGGTCTTAGAGGATTTTAGACGTTATTTTCGAATCCTCACATTTCGGGCCTTGATTTTAGCTATCTCTGTCAAAACTCAACCGATTTTGAATCGGAATACCATTTAATTCAATAATTTTCATTTATATCGACTCTGCATCAAAATAATCTTGATTTCGTCAATTTAAAATTTTTTTATTTATTTTTTGTTTTTGCATTTTCTGGCGTTTCTAGAGGTCTTAGAGGATTTTAGACGTTATTTTCGAATCCTCACATTTCGGGCCTTGATCTTAGCTATCTCTGTCAAAACTCAACCGATTTTGAATCGGAATACCATTTAATTCAATAATTTTCATTTATATCGACTCTGCATCAAAATAATCTTGATTTCGTCAATTTAAAATTTTTTCATTTATTTTTTGTTTTTGCATTTTCTGGCGTTTCTAGAGGTCTTAGAGGATTTTAGACGTTATTTTCGAATCCTCACATTTCGGGCCTTGATCTTAGCTATCTCTGTCAAAACTCAACCGATTTTGAATCGGAATACCATTTAATTCAATAATTTTCATTTATATCGACTCTGCATCAAAATAATCTTGATTTCGTCAATTTAAAATTTTTTCATTTATTTTTTGTTTTTGCATTTTCTGGCGTTTCTAGAGGTCTTAGACGATTTTAGACGTTATTTTCGAATCCTCACATTTCGGGCCTTGATCTTAGCTATCTCTGTCAAAACTCAACCGATTTTGAATCGGAATACCATTTAATTCAATAATTTTCATTTATATCGACTCTGCATCAAAATAATCTTGATTTCGTCAATTAAAAATTTTTTCATTTATTTTTTGTTTTTGCATTTTCTGGCGTTTCTAGAGGTCTTAGAGGATTTTAGACGTTATTTTCGAATCCTCACATTTCGGGCCTTAATCTTAGCTATCTCTGTCAAAACTCAACCGATTTTGAATCGGAATACCATTTAATTCAATAATTTTCATTTATATCGACTCTGCATCAAAATAATCTTGATTTCGTCAATTTAAAATTTATTCATTTATTTTTTGGTTTTGCATTTTCTGGCGTTTCTAGAGGTCTTAGACGATTTTAGACGTTATTTTCGAATCCTCACATTTCGGGCCTTGATTTTATCTATCTCTGTCAAAACTCTACCGATTTTGAATCGGAATACCATTTAATTCAATAATTTTCATTTATATCGACTCTGCATCAAAATAATCTTGATTTCGTCAATTTAAAATTTTTTCATTTATTTTTTGTTTTTGCATTTTCTGGCGTTTCTAGAGGTCTTAGAGGATTTTAGACGTTATTTTCGAATCCTCACATTTCGGGCCTTGATCTTAGCTATCTCTGTCAAAACTCAACCGATTTTGAATCGGAATACCATTTAATTCAATAATTTTCATTTATATCGACTCTGCATCAAAATAATCTTGATTTCGTCAATTTACAATTTTTTCATTTAATTTTTTGTTTTTGCATTTTCTGGCGTTTCTAGAGGTCTTAGAGGATTTTAGACGTTATTTTCGAATCCTCACATTTCGGGCCTTGATCTTAGCTATCTCTGTCAAAACTCAACCGATTTTGAATCGGAATACCATTTAATTCAATAATTTTCATTTATATCTACTCTGCATCAAAATAATCTTGATTTCGTCAATTTAAAATTTTTTCATTTATTTTTTGTTTTTGCATTTTCTGGCGTTTCTAGAGGTCTTAGAGGATTTTAGACGTTATTTTCGAATCCTCACATTTCGGGCCTTGATCTTAGCTATCTCTGTCGAAACTCAACCGATTTTGAATCGGAATACCATTTAATTCAATAATTTTCATTTATATCGACTCTGCATCAAAATAATCTTGATTTCGTCATTTTAAAATTTTTTCATTTATTTTTTGTTTTTGCATTTTCTGGCGTTTCTAGAGGTCTTAGACGATTTTAGACGTTATTTTCGAATCCTCACATTTCGGGCCTTGATCTTAGCTATGTCTGTCAAAACTCAACCGATTTTGAATCAGAATACCATTTAATTCAATAATTTTCATTTATATCGACTCTGCATCAAAATAATCTTGATTTCGTCAATTTAAAATTTTTTCATTTATTTTTTGTTTTTGCATTTTCTGGCGTTTCTAGAGGTCTTAGAGGATTTTAGACGTTATTTTCGAATCCTCACATTTCGGGCCTTGATCTTAGCTATCTCTGTCAAAACTCAACCGATTTTGAATCGGAATACCATTTAATTCAATAATTTTCATTTATATCGACTCTGCATCAAAATAATCTTGATTTCGTCAATTTAAAATTTTTTCATTTATTTTTTGTTTTTGCATTTTCTGGCGTTTCTAGAGGTCTTAGACGATTTTAGACGTTATTTTCGAATCCTCACATTTCGGGCCTTGATCTTAGCTATCTCTGTCAAAACTCAACCGATTTTGAATCGGAATACCATTTAATTCAATAATTTTCATTTATATCGACTCTGCATCAAAATAATCTTGATTTCGTCAATTTAAAATTTTTTCATTTATTTTTTGTTTTTGCATTTTCTGGCGTTTCTAGAGGTCTTAGAGGATTTTAGACGTTATTTTCGAATCCTCACATTTCGGGCCTTGATCTTAGCTATCTCTGTCAAAACTCAACCGATTTTGAATCGGAATACCATTTAATTCAATAATTTTCATTTATATCGACTCTGCATCAAAATAATCTTGATTTCGTCAATTTAAAATTTTTTCATTTATTTTTTGTTTTTGCATTTTCTGGCGTTTCTAGAGGTCTTAGAGGATTTTAGACGTTATTTTCGAATCCTCACATTTCGGGCCTTGATCTTAGCTATCTCTGTCAAAACTCAACCGATTTTGAATCGGAATACCATTTAATTCAATAATTTTCATTTATATCGACTCTGCATCAAAATAATCTTGATTTCGTCAATTTAAAATTTTTTCATTTATTTTTTGTTTTTGCATTTTCTGGCGTTTCTAGAGGTCTTAGAGGATTTTAGACGTTATTTTCGAATCCTCACATTTCGGGCCTTGATCTTAGCTATCTCTGTCAAAACTCAACCGATTTTGAATCGGAATACCATTTAATTCAATAATTTTCATTTATATCGACTCTGCATCAAAATAATCTTGATTTCGTCAATTTAAAATTTTTTCATTTATTTTTTGTTTTTGCATTTTCTGGCGTTATAGAGGTCTTAGAGGATTTTAGACGTTATTTTCGAATCCTCACATTTCGGGCCTTGATCTTAGCTATCTCTGTCAAAACTAAAAACTCAACCGATTTTGAATCGGAATACCATTTAATTCAATAATTTTCATTTATATCGACTCTGCATCAAAATAATCTTGATTTCGTCAATTTAAAATTTTTTCATTTATTTTTTGTTTTTGCATTTTCTGGCGTTTCTAGAGGTCTTAGAGGATTTTAGACGTTATTTTCGAATCCTCACATTTCGGGCCTTGATCTTAGCTATCTCTGTCAAAACTCAACCGATTTTGAATCGGAATACCATTTAATTCAATAATTTTCATTTATATCGACTCTGCATCAAAATAATCTTGATTTCGTCAATTTAAAATTTTTTCATTTATTTTTTGTTTTTGCATTTTCTGGCGTTTCTAGAGGTCTTAGAGGATTTTAGACGTTATTTTCGAATCCTCACATTTCGGGCCTTGATCTTAGCTATCTCTGTCAAAACTCAACCGATTTTGAATCGGAATACCATTTAATTCAATAATTTTCATTTATATCGACTCTGCATCAAAATAATCTTGATTTCGTCAATTTAAAATTTTTTCATTTATTTTTTGTTTTTGCATTTTCTGGCGTTTCTAGAGGTCTTAGAGGATTTTAGACGTTATTTTCGAATCCTCACATTTCGGGCCTTGATCTTAGCTATCTCTGTCAAAACTCAACCGATTTTGAATCGGAATACCATTTAATTCAATAATTTTCATTTATATCGACTCTGCATCAAAATAATCTTGATTTCGTCAATTTAAAATTTTTTCATTTATTTTTTGTTTTTGCATTTTCTGGCGTTTCTAGAGGTCTTAGACGATTTTAGACGTTATTTTCGAATCCTCACATTTCGGGCCTTGATCTTAGCTATCTCTGTCAAAACTCAACCGATTTTGAATCGGAATACCATTTAATTCAATAATTTTCATTTATATCGACTCTGCATCAAAATAATCTTGATTTCGTCAATTTAAAATTTTTTCATTTATTTTTTGTTTTTGCATTTTCTGGCGTTTCTAGAGGTCTTAGAGGATTTTAGACGTTATTTTCGAATCCTCACATTTCGGGCCTTGATCTTAGCTATCTCTGTCAAAACTCAACCGATTTTGAATCGGAATACCATTTAATTCAATAATTTTCATTTATATCGACTCTGCATCAAAATAATCTTGATTTCGTCAATTTAAAATTTTTTCATTTATTTTTTGTTTTTGCATTTTCTGGCGTTTCTAGAGGTCTTAGAGGATTTTAGACGTTATTTTCGAATCCTCACATTTCGGGCCTTGATCTTAGCTATCTCTGTCAAAACTCAACCGATTTTGAATCGGAATACCATTTAATTCAATAATTTTCATTTATATCGACTTTG
>JAEIGM010000167.1:0-73892 GCA_018903735.1 Drosophila cardini | reverse complement strand
AAAGGTGAAACAAAGGCGTGCAGTGCATTCAAAGAAGGCAAGTTTTGAATTTGTTGCCAAGTCCATCTATAGATTATAAATCTGTTTATTAAATTAGATATAAATAATAAACTAACATGAGTGGTGTCATCTTTATGATTTGCACATTGTGAATGCAGGTTTTTGCATAGCATTTTGAAGTCAAAAGATGGAAATGCAAATGAGGGAAGTACAGTGTAGTGTTGACTTTGATTGCCAAATGAGCGGCGCCAAGTAATTTATTAAATGTCCAATTATCAAATTATCTCATTTACTGCTGACATCGTGCTGCAGTTCGTAGGGGTTAATTAGCAAATCGATAGCAGCACACACAATACAATACAACAACAAAAAGAAAAAGAAATAAATAAAATGCTTCGGATGGAGTTTATTTTTAGCGATGAAATCGCTTTGGCACTTCCGGCGCCATTCGATATCCATATCCAACAAGCAACATCCACATCCACTGCCGGCTGTGGAAGGTCGCCTCCACCCGCAACATTTGCATAAAGCAAACGTTTAAAGCCAAAAAAGCCGCGACAAAGCCTCGCCAATAGGTAATAATAATTTCGCGGATCGTTAAAATATGCTTTTCGACTTGAATAATAGGACTGGGCACGTCTCATTTGCATGTTTGCTTGCTTTTTCGATCGATTTTGGGTAACACTTCGTTCGGTTCCCGGCCCATCTTAAACATAAAACATATATTGCACATATTGGCAACACTGAAGTAGTCATTGTAATGGTCAATTGAATCGCACCTAACTCGATTTACGGTCCATCGACCAACATTCCATTCGTTATGGCCAGGTTTATATTGATTATGGTTATAAACAGATACAAGATACAGATCGTCAAGGTTTCATCGATCGAAACGGAAAAGATGAATAATGAAAATGATTGTTAAATGCAGAATATTGAATTTAATATGAAATTTATAGCCAAATCCACCGATGGTTGTCTCGTTGTCCGACTGGTATCAATATCAAGATCTTCTGCGATCACCAGTGGAATATATCTTACCATCGTGATCAAGTTCTTTTACTGCTGCATATATAATTTTCTTGGCCGGTAGTCAGCTGACAGTCGGTAGATAGGAACTAAACTACTGCATAATCCGATCATTTAATTCAGTTGTTTTGCATAACGGTAAATGCTCTACATAGACCCATCGATGGCATAAAAACCATCGAGTTATCTGTGCAAATCAACACATTCCACAGTCAACTCTCAATCTCCAAACATGCGCAGCTTTTCAGTTCTCCTTTGCTGTTGCCTGGCAGTTATGGCCAGCGCCGACAAACTTGGCTATAACTATCAGCCAGTGGCTCACTCCGGCTCGGGACTCTCGTTTGCTCCAGGTGGTTCGGCCAGCAACCTGTCGCCCTCATTTGCCAATGGACCCAGCTCTGGACTCTATGGATTCTCTTCCTCTTCCCCGTCTGGTGGTCAAGCCAGCAACTTGTCACCCTCATTTGCAGCTGGTCCTTCGGCTGGTCCCCTTGGAGGCTCCGATAACTTCGACACTGCTCCGTCTTCCTTTGCCCAGCCCAGCTTCCGTCCAAGTGCTCCAGTTGCCGAACAATCTGCCGATGCTCCCAACTATGCCTCACCCCAGCCTGAGCTGCAAAAGGAATTCTTCACATACACCGCCAATGAGGAGGACTTTGATGAGCCAGAAGCTTCTGAGAAGGTGGCCACCACTCTAAACAAAGCTCTGCGTGTTGTCTTTGTTAAGGGACCCGACAGCAGTGGCTTGGAGAACGCTGCCCTGGCTCTGGCCAAGCAGGCTTCCCAACAGGAGACCGCCATCTATGTCCTGAACAAACAGGCTGATATTGGAGAGCTCGCTGGAAAACTGAACGATCTGCGCAGAGCCAGCGGCGACAGCACCAACAACAAGCCCGAGGTTCACTTCGTCAAGTACCGTACTCCTGAGGATGCTGCCAATGCTCAGCGTGCCATCCAAGGACAATACGATCAGCTGGGAGGTGCATCATCTCACCAAGACGGTGGTGTTGCTCCCGCTTTGAACTTTGCATCCAGTGCTCCCGCTCCAGTTGCCGCTGCCGCCCCAGCTGCTGCTCCAGCTTCAGTTCCTGCTTCATTCCCCGCTTCCTTCCCTGCTGCATCCGACTCCGTACCAGTGGCAGCTGAGCCAGAGGCCACAGATGCCATCTCCTCATACATTCCTCCAGTGACTCCAGGCAGCACTTATCTGCCAGCAAATATCTTGCGCCGTCTGCGATTCTAAGATCGTAAACTAAGATCAAGACTATGTTTATCTAATCGATAAAAATATCGTTGTTATTGTTGACTTATTGTTTCGAAAATAAAATTGTTTACATAAAATATTTCAATGCTCATATCTTTGGCGGATGCTAGCTTTAAATGCCCTAAGTCCATTAAAATGGCAAATGGGGTATATTAACCTTCAGATTATATTATAGATTTTCTTTAATCTTGTTATATAAAGTAATATTTTTATTTATCCAATTAATCAGGAATGATTTTTGGGTTAAGTTCTTAGCAGATCCACAAAAAATAAACGTGATTTGATTTAAAATTAGGGTTCAATCCGGAAATAATTGATTATGAATAAATGCAGAATATTTATATATCAACAAAATCTTTATATAAAGCATTTAGCTTACCAAAGCAATATTTTTTTAGAATTTATTTATTGGCAAACTATAAAACTTAAATAAATTAAGTATAAAATCTATTTATATATCAAGTAAAATATTCCACTATATATGTAGAAACAGGGTATATTGTTTTCAAGAATTTTGTATTCTCTAATTTTGGTTCACCCAAATTCTTACATAGTTTTAGTTTTTTATTTTTTTTTGCATATTTTTTTTGAATGAGCATTTTCTGGCTTAGGAATTTTGGCTTTATGAAAATGATTTGAATTTTTAAGTTGGAAACGGATTTGGGTTTTTTTTTCCTTTTGTCTGGCAAACGAGTTCAACGGGTTAAATTAGGATGCCGAGTCAATGGCTATTTATGAAAATTTGCAAATCAGAAATTTAACAAGTTCTTTGATATCATTTTATGTTTCTGTTATGTTTGTTATTCGAACCCAAAACAGAAACAGAAACATAAACATAAACATAAATCGAATTCAAATTCGAATTTCAATACAATTGTATTTGAAATTTGTTTGCCGTCCATTTATGTAGTTTGTTTATATCAACAGATGTCGGATCATCCCACGCATTTTACTAAATTGATTTCGATCGCATTGACTGACAAATTGCATGTATCTAACAACAAACAATGGCCAAAACTGTAGCGCCAAGCAATTTAATATTATTAAGCTCGCATATTGGCCCAAAAATATTTGTGGCCATTAGCCAGAGCTTCACTTTCAATCGTTGCCTGCTCGATTTGCATAACAAAATGAGTGAACAAAAGAATTTAGCTACCGAACAGCTAAACAATTTGGAGCTGTCGCTGTCGCTGTGGCTGTCGACGTCGCCGTCGCTGCCTCAGTCGCAGTCGCTATCTCTGCCACTCTTGACTGCGCTGCCGGCGTCAAGACCCGTTGACTTATTTGCATAAAAATTTTCTTTGTAATCCGAAGTTCATCAAATTTTAATCAACGCCGCCGCCGCCGACGTCATCATCATCATCGACGTCGTCATCATTATCATCGTTTCGGTCAGGCAATAATCAAAGAGGCCAAAAATAAAAACATGTTAGACAACATAATGGGGCAGAGTTTATCTTGATCTCCAGCATAGTTGTTAAACACTTGTTCTGGGAGTGATATTCATGTTGGTAAGCGTTTCTTACTATAAAAATGGCACTTCATCTCTTGGCACCCATCATTCTGTGCTCACAGCTCCGAGTAGAACTAGAACCCAAAGATGCGCGCTTTCATTGTCTTGTGCTTAGTGGCCGTCGCCTCTGCCGATAAACTTGGCTATAACTACCAGCCGGTAGGACACTCCAGCTCAGGATTGTCTTTCGCTCCTGGCAGCGGCAGTGGCATTATCAGTGGTGGAAACGGTGGTGGTTCTCTTGGAGGACTTGGCGGTGGCAGCTTGGGAGGACTCGGCGGTGGTAGCTTGGGAGGACTCGGCGGTGGTAACTATGGCAGTCTTGATAGCGGTCTGGGCGGTGGCTCTGGACTCGGTGGCTCCGGATTCGGAGGCTCTGGACTCGGTGGCTCTGGACTCGGCGGCTCAGGCCTTGGTGGCTCTGGACTCGGCAGCTCTGGACTCGATGGACCCGTCAACTACAATGCTCCTGCTCCCTCTGCTGAGCTGAACAAGGAGTTCTTCACCTTCAGTGCCAACGAAGAAGACTTCGATGAGCCCCAAGCTTTGGAACGCGTCTCCAGCTCCGTGAACAAGGGTCTGCGCGTTGTCTTCATCAAGGGACCCGAGAACCGTGGCTTGGAGAATGCTGCCCTTGCTCTTGCCAAGCAGGCTGCTGAGCAACAGACTGCCATCTATGTCCTGAACAAGCAGGCCGATATTGGAGATCTGGCCAACAAACTGAATGCCATCCGTAGCAACTCGAACAACAAGCCCGAGGTTCACTTCGTCAAGTACCGTACTCCTGAGGATGCTGCCAATGCCCAGCGTGCCATCCAATCCCAGTACGACTCCCTGGGTGGTTCCAGCCAGTCCCACAATGGTGGTGTTGCCAACGCTCTGAACTTCGCTTCGGCTCCTCAGTTCCGTCAGCAGAATGCTCAGATCCCTGAGAACTCCTATCTGCCTTCGTCCGTGCTGCGCCGTCTGCGTTTCCGTTACTAATTTCATGTCTATCCATAATTAATATATATTTTTGTTGACTCTGTGTTATCTATTGATTTGTTCAATATTTCAAATACACTCTTTATTTAAAATCTATAACTTAAATGGTGTTTATTTCTTTGTCTTATTCGTAACTGGGTTAGTTAATGTGTCAGTCAAACTCAAAATGAAGTTGTGAATACATTTTCCATGCTTCAGAGTTGGGTTGTCAAAAAATTGCAGCATTCATTGTTTACTACAGGCCATAAAAATTCCAGCATTGTGACGATAACATCGATGCCAAGTGGAAACCAATAAAAATTTACATTTTGTATGTGTACGAGTATTTTACAAAAGGCGCAAAACAATCAACGAAAATTTTTGATAATAATTAAAATGTTAATCTGCGTGAAGTAAAAGGTTAGACAAACTATTGGCATCCAAATTTATGGCAACTGCAAGACGGAACTATCTTGACTAGGCCAGTCAAAGCCAGTTCAATACATTATGTATGAATGATAACAGAGCGTTCAAAACTATCCACCAACAACTAACAACCAATACTCAATAGCCAATAATAAAATACACACACACACATAAGCAAAACATATAGTCAAAATATCAATAGTGATCAGTACAATAGTAGCTCCATTCAAGAGCACCCACTACCCTCAATTTGCATACTCAAAATATACACAAAAACACAAAACAAAGAAATACACAGGTTTATTGGAAAAATTACCATCATTACCAAAATATTCGCCAGTCTCTCTGAGCAATAAATAAATATGCTTCGTATGAGCTTATTTCTAGGTATCGGTAGGATTGGTCTAAATAACCAAAGATATGAGATATAAGATAAAGATTTTCCTAGAATTTTAAATTCTACAGAAAAATCTGTAAGCAAAAATTGACTCAGACTTTGATATAGTTCCGTTTATGTTAAGAACAGTCATTAGCTAAAAAATTGAGTAGAATATTTTATTTATAAAGCGCAGAAAAATATTAATTAGTTACTTAAAGAAGCTGAATAATGGATTTATTTGTTGCTATGTTTTAAATTGCATAATAATTAATTAATTAACTTCGTTTAAAGTAATTGTTTTAGACACTTTTATATGCAAAACAGTGCGAATTTTTGCTTAGACTAGATTTATTACCCTCAAACTCCTGCCATAATAATTAGAAGCTCAATTATAGCCAACCAATCGGATAACTATAGTGTTATCAAAAGACTTTGGAAAACAAGTTTGCGATTGAGCTCTTATTATATTTATTGTAAACAAAGTTATTTTATTTTGTATCGAATTGGATTAAGATAACACACAACTGTGCATTTGTTATAAGTTTCGCTAACTGATAACTTTTCTACATTTTTTGTTGTATTTAAATAGTCGTATAAATATTTTTAAAACAAACTGAAGCTATACGATTGCATTTTTCTGCTGTTAACCCTGAACACAGGTAGTCCAATGCAGATAAACAGCAAAATATAGAGGCGAATCAAAAAAGTAAAGAAAAAATCAATAAATTGGGCTAAAAAGTGAGCAGCGAATTGAAAATGACATAGTGCGATGACTGCGAAATGTGGTGCAGCGACAGGTAATAAAAAATTCAATGACTAATTAATCGTTTTGCGAAATTTTAAATCACTTGGATGCGATACGATATCGCATAAAAAGCGTGGGTGTTTTAAGAGTCAACAGACTTTAATTTGGTACGGCTTGCAGTGTACAAGTATTATCCTCAAACATATCACAAAATGCGTGTCCTTATTGTGAGTATTACCAAAGATAATTATTTGAAATATCCACAATTAATAAATGCTTACTTTAGAGCTTCCTGGGCCTTCTTGCCGTTGTCTGCGCTCAACGTGCTGGCTACAACTACCAGCCTGTGGACCATTCCAGCCAAGGACTCTCCTATGCTCCTAGCAATGCAGGCATTCCTCAAGTTCAGGACCATCCCGCATATGCCCCAACCAACGATAACGGAGTCGTCAACCAACAACCAACCGCTGATCAGGCATATCAAGCTCCCGCTGAGCTGACCAAGGAATTCTTCACCTACACCGCAGATGAACGTGAATTCCAGGCACCCGAAAATGCCGAGCAATTGTCCAACAACCTGCGTAAGTCTCTGCGTGTCGTGTTCATCAAGGGACCCGAGAACAGCGGAATTGAGGATGCCGCTTTGGGATTGGCCAAGCACGCTTCCGAGCAACAGACCGCTATCTATGTCTTGAGCAAGCAGGCTAACATCAACGATCTGGCCAACAAGCTGAACACCATTCGCAACAACAACAACAACAAACCCGAGGTTCACTTCGTCAAGTACCGTACTCCTGAGGACGCTGCCAATGCTCAGCAGGCCATCCAGGGACAATATGATCAATTGGGCGGAGCTGCCTCCCATCACGATGGTGGCGTTGCTCCCGTTCTGAACTTTGCATCCCGCGCACCTCAGCCAGCCCCAGCTCCAGCTCAGGAGCCCTTGAACTCGTATCTGCCTGCATCTCTGCTGCGTCATCGTGCTTAATCACAATGATCTGACCAAACAGACTGACCATAACTGATTCCTACGCATTCCTATTATTGTTATCCATTTTTGTTTAGTTAGTATTGCAATTTTTGAAATAAAATAAAATAATATAATAAATTTAACACTGTGTTGTAATCTATTTGGTTGTGCTAATTTTGTAATAGTTCATAATGGCAACATTGAACTATATACCTTATAGGGAATAACTGTGCCATCCGAATTAGGCTTGGCCTAAAAACTTTGCCAAGATTATAAAATGCTCAAAGATCTGCGAAATGTTTGACAAATGTGTCTGACTCTTTGTGGCGATTACAGCATGCGGCTAATTGTGGTAAGATCGTTAGTGGAATGATCGAAAAAGGAGACTTTGTTTAAAACAAAAGATTTTTTAGTTTCTTGCTTTGTTAGCTTTCTGCTCGGCTGAGCTTGGCTACCAATATCAGCAAAATGGTCCAGAATTTGGCTACGAAACGAACGCAGCTCTGGGCGGTCAACAGTCAACTGATCACTTTCAAGATCATGCGGGTTTCCACAAACATTTCTATGCATTTGAAGCACCGTACGACTCCGCTGAGGAGGCTGATCTAGTAGAGCAAAAGATTGCGGCTGACACACAGAAGAACTTACAGGTTGTATTCATCAAGGCACCGGAGAATAAGGCAGTACTGGGTGCACTTAATGCTCTTGTGAAGCAAACCACCGAGGACAAGACTGCCATCTATGTGCTGAACAAGCAGACGGACCCCAACGAACTGGCAAGCAAAATAAACACACTGCGAACTCAACGAAAACACAAGCCACAAGTTCATTTTGTCAAATACAGGACCGATGCGGAGGCTGCGCATGCCCAGCAGCACATTCAGGCGCAGTACGGTGGTGCAACGGGTCCGGTCTCGCAGCCATCGTTGGGTTATTCACAGCCGCCAGAATTGCCACAGCAACCGCAGGGTTACTTTCCACCAGAGTTACCACAGCAGCCACAAGGGCTACTATGCGCCAGAGTTGCCACAACAGCCACAGGGCTACTTTCCACCAGGTTTACCACAGCAGCCACAACTGCCTCCGCAGGGATATTATCCAGAACAGCAGACTCAACAGCCGCAGTCATCTTCGGGTTACTTGCCGCAACCAGAGTTACCTTCGCCGCAGCCAGAGTTGCCACAGTCACCGCAGGGTTATTATCCACCCCAGGTGCCAATTGCACCACAATCCAGCTACCTTCCCCCGTTGCCCAACTATGTCTCTGCAAACCAGGGCTACAACAATGCCGAGCTACCTGCTCTACCCCTGTCACAGCAGCCTTTATCTACCAATGCCTACGATGTGGATGCACGCACTGCCCGATCCCGTCGCATCGATTTTCGAGTCAATGAGAGACATCGTTCTGACAGTCGCATGGTTTTTCCCACTGATGCACCAAACAATAGGTATCTACCCGTCGAGTCGAGTAGTTATTTGAGAGCTCAGAAGCGCCATAGACGTGCCCACTTTTAAGCCCCCAAGCTGAACAAATTAAGACATAAAAATAAATCCGTAAGACTGTCATAGATGTATCTAGTTTTCGACACAGCCCAATAAAGATCACCATTAACGAATCGTCGTTTTTCTCAGTATTGCTTCATGCAAATTTTTTTTTTGGGGACTACGAGCTGTAAATTTTAGCTAAACGTCTTATCGGATAAAATCTGGAGCGAGGCTCGCCAGTTCGTAAGCTCGTAAGCTTATTAAAAAACTAAAAAAAAAAAGTCACAAATGACGTGTAAATTAACACAATCGAGAGCCATAAAAAGCGATCATAAAATCGTATACAAGTGAAAGTATAATACATATGTTTGTGGTGGTGGATGAGGTTTGTTGGTGGTGCCCTAATAAATGGCTGTGACTATGTTGGGCGACAGCAATCGCATATGAAACAATTTGATAACTAATTCAAATTGGGGGCTCATTTGTAAATTTTATGCGAATTAATTCAAGTTCAAGTCGCGTTCAGGTCAAATTCACATGCGTCTTTTGGTTGGTTGGCCTGGCTTTGTGTCTGGTAACCAAAGAAATTTGCATTTCAAAATTGAACGACATTAACATGGATAATCGGAGCAGGCAAACACAAAAACCAGAGCAAAAAGCGTTTGCAAAAATCTTTTAAAAGTCCATAAAAAACCACCAAAATGACAAACAGAGGAAAACAAAGACTTCGCATTCGAGAAGTCAGTTTTGTTGTTTGTGTCGTATATAAGGATGGTTTTGTTGCTGTGACTAGATTATAAACGAGCTGAGCTTCAAACACTAAAAAACACGACGCTGCAGGTCGTCAACCAATATTAAATCTGAAATAAAACTTGGATACGGGGATCCGAAAATCCAGCCAAAATGCAAGCCTCAATGGTAAGAAAAGCAACAGGAATATCAGATCAGTCAAGCTAATAAAATGTTTTCTCATCTAGATACTTTGGCTTTCCTTGTGCTTCAGTCACGCCCTTGCCCTAAACAACGCCTACTTACCAGTCAGCCAAGACTACGCGCCACGCAGCAATCTTGCCACGGAATACTTCAGCTATGGTCCACCTCCAGAGGATGATCAGACACTGCCTTTGCAGGCAGCCCGTCAGCTGGCCAGGGCATTCACACCTCCCCAACAGGTGGTCTTTATACGCACGCCAGAGACAAATCTGTTTACCCAAACAGCCAAACAGTTGGCAGCTCAAAACGCCTTGGATATCTATGTGCTGCAAAGGCAAATGGATGCGGCATCATTGGAGCAACAAAGAGCAGCAATTGAGCAGCAGGCGGGACATAAGCCCACAGTTCACTTCGTCAAGTATCGCACACCCGAGGATGTCAGTCGTGCGCTGAGTAGCCTGAGGAACAGCTACGATCATCTGCCGGGCAGAACCAGCATTCATGCCGTCGAGACGGCAAATGTTATTCAACTTAATCCGCCATCGGTGTCGCTACCGCCACCGCCACCGCCACCTCAAGTGTTTCCAGTGCAGTACCATCAGCAGCCGGAGAAAGTTGTATTCAAGATTCTGCCCAAGGATGGCAGTGACTACGAGACACACGAGCAGGTGAATGAGCTGGAAGCTGCCAAACTGCAGGCACTCTTCCGGCAATATTTGCCACCTGGCCAGAGGCGTTAGGGCTAAGTATAAATGGACTAATGCCAAAGACTGTTAAATTAAAATAGCAATAAATGTAAATAGAAAATAAATGTTTTCAATAATTGTGATATGCAGTTTTATTTCGTGGGGCGATTAAAGAGTTGTCTCGTTGCTTATTTTAATTACATTTCACATTTCAATTAGTTTTCGATTTTCCTTTCGAAAGCCAAACTCTTTCAATCAACCCGACTTTATAATTAAAATAATGTTATATCCATTTTAATTATAATTGAAGTGACTTTGACTTTGACATTTCATTTGCTTTGCTACGTGATTTCAAAATATATATAAATTCAAATAAAGTAGACACTCTGTGACAGCGCTGACAGCTGACCATCTGCATCTATATACCAATACCTATGGTCTGGTATTATGAATAATTAATGATTGTAGACCAAGTAGAAGCTTTCCTTGTTGCGGATTATCTTCAAAGTATCTCTTAGATAACCACGAAAGGTGGGCACATCTACTTCCCATCCCAGTTGCTTGCCCAGTTTCAGTTTCAGTTTGAGTCGTATCCACATCTCTCTGTGAACAGATCCGGGTCCAAGCAAACATTTTCTTGAGCAATGTGTCTGATGCTTTCGACGTTGTCGCTGACAAACTTTTTAATGAGCTATGCGCGAAGTTGAGCCTGCCCAGCTTCCTCTATCTTAGCATCTCCTTCGGTCCCGCAATTTCCCAACAGAGCTCAACGCCTATGTATATGAGTCCTTCGTGTGTCTGTCCCTTTGTCCGTTAAGTTTAACGACAGGCGTTGCTTTAAGAATGTTTCAACTAAATTATGGCAGCAGCACGACTCTGACGACGACACTGTGGCTGACATCATGTTGCTTTGCAAATTGTTTTAGTGTCAAAGGTCAAACATACACACATACATTAACTTACAAGCACACACACACACACACGCACTCTCGCCATGTGGCACACTGAAGTGCAGCCGTAAAAAAAAGGTATCCTGGCACTGCAAATCTGTTGAGCAAGTTTTAGTTTGAGAATTTTTGAGCAACATGAGAACCTGTACTCATACCAAAAACAGAACGTTGCTCGTTAGTGGTGCCTGCCAAAAAGTTTGCCAGTCACGTCAAAGCTGCCAGCTTTTTCTACCCTGTACCTTGGGAAGCAATGCAAGAATCGCGGCTGCTTTAATCCTACCTGGAGGCTCATGACTTGCTCCTGCTGCAATTTTAACACAGGTGTGTCCAAGGTCCAACCTTACCATCATCGTCTCATATTCCAACGCCAGATGCCAAGTTTGCGTGTTGCCAATCTTTATTTTATTTTTTGTTTCTTGTTTGCTTTTTTGTTTTTGTTCAAATTTTGTTGTTGGACCTTTTGTTTAGCTTGGCTATTGCCACATTAGGCGTTTTTGGTTACAACTCACCCTCTCTAGTTCCTCTATTACCCAGAAATGAATCACACAGCGAACAGTTAAATTACATAATTATGTCCATGACTGTCACTTCGAACAATTAAAGACACGTAATTAAATATTATTATGCATAACTTAATCATAAAACAAATAATTATATTGTGATTTATTAATTTATTATGATAAAAATACCATTTTAATAGAAAATCAATTAATTATAAGCAGAAATTTTCTATACATGAATTGTTTTTTAAACATTTAACAATTTAATTGATTAAAACATAAAGTAAAAATAAAGTAAAAATAATAATAATTTAAAATACTTTTAATACCAGATGTCTTAAAAACATACTATACCACACAGAAGAGTAAGGGTCAGCATCTGGATGTAGAAAGTCTCCTATAAAAATAGGGCATCAAGAAATCGGTCATGCATGCAGAAAATTAAATGTTGTTGTTTGTGGATTTTGTTGGATGCCGAACCGCGGATGACAGAAAACCAAAGTTTAAATTAGTTAAGAAAGTTCATTTGCGGGTTCAACAGAATATATTGAAGATAAAAGCGAGACTTTTGAGGAAAATTATGAAAATTATAATTAAGAGCTTAGCGCTGACCCAAAGCCAGTATCACGTTATCATTGGCTTAAATCAGTAGCTGTTTTTTGTTTTGTATTATTTTGTATTTTTTATTTTGTGTTAAACACAATTCAACACTAGTGGCTCTGAGTCTGTGAGTTGGATGCGTCTATTTGGGCTTAAAGAGACCAAAACATTTTGATTTCGATAAAAAGAAGAAAGAGACAGTGCTACAAAGCATCGCTCCATGCATATTTATATGTGTCGTAAAGTGCATTTAAATCAAAATCAAAATGCGACGGCGTTGAGGCCAAGATAAATGGCCCTAAATGTTGATGCTAGGCCTATGCTGTGTGCTTAGTCGTATATTTAAATGCGTGCCGCTCTTTAATGACATTTGGAATGGCATAAAAAACTAATTAATATCGCATACGCTGTCAAGGTCGTCAGTTGTCCGATGTCCGATGTCTGATGTCAATTTAACAGAGGGTGGGGATCGGGCGCTTTCCAATCCGATTGCAACCGTCTGCGGCTATAAAAGCAGCTGTCCATCCAAATCCCAACATTAGTTTCAACTGCCAGCTTCAGTCGTGCGTTCAACCAACAACAACAACAAAAAACTAGACATGCGTGGACTTATTGTAAGCTTCAAATTGCTACCAATTTAGTTCCCTATTAATTTCTGCCTTTCTCTTAGCTCATTTGCCTCTGGGCAGCTGTCTGCAGTGCCGATAAGCTGGGCTATAACTATCAGCCAGTGGCTCATGCCGATGAGGGATTGTCATTTGTGCCCGGCAATGGATTGCATTCAGTTGATGTTGGATCACTTTCAGTACAGCAACAGCATGGCGAGGCTGAGCTCTCACTTCCAATTGAAGCTCCAGTTGCTGCTCCCATTACCCCGCAGGCTGCACCACTCATCGAGGAATTCCAGAAAGAGTTTTACACCTATGCTGCTCCCGAGGATCAGTTCGATGAGGGTGTCAGCAATCAGCAAATTGCCGATTCATTGAAGAAGAATCTACGCATTGTCTTCATTCGCACGCCCGAGAATCGCGGCTTTGAGCGCGCCGCTCTGCAGTTGGCCAAACAGTCGGCTCAGCAGGAAACCGCCATTTATGTGCTGAGCAAGCAAGCGGATGTGGCCAATCTGGCCAAGCAGCTCAACGCACTCAAATCGACCTCTAGCAATAAGCCTGAGGTTCACTTTGTCAAGTATCGCACACCCCAAGATGCAGCCAATGCTCAGCTTGCCATTCAGAATCAATATAATCAACTGCCTGGAGTCTCACGCATCTCCAACGAGGGTAGCGCTCCAGTATTGAACTTTGCTTCCCAAACACCTGCTGCCCCCGCTAGCGTAACCACCTCACACCTGGCACCAGGACAGGATTACCTGCCACCTGCACTGCGTCGCTTTCGCGTTAAGTAAACGCTGATTGCAGCTCTACGACGGTAACCGATTCCTATTCGATCAAATACTTACTCACATTTTCTTTCACCACGCCATCAAGTTAACTAGTTTGTAAATATCCATGAAGGAATTAAATATGTTAGCTGACAAATTTCAGTCTCTACTCAATTGGTTTGGTCGCAGTGGACCCTGTGTGTGTGTGTGTGTGTGTGGGTTTCCATGTGGGACGAGCTAAAAGCTCATTTCCAGCAAACTTTCGTTTCGTCCTAATTGGGCATCCTTTTGTGCTGGACATTCTCCGGTCTACCCCCTCCCTCTATTCGAATCCCATTTGCTCGGTTGGCTCGTTTTATGTGTGATTTGTTTTGTAAAGCAAATCCTAGCCAACGGCTATGGCGTCAACGCCGGCGTAGGCGTCTGCGTCGGCAGCGAAGTCGGCGTTGCCGTTAGTATCGGTGTCGGTGTCTGGCTGCGCATTCGTGCGTTGTCCTTTCACAGTTAATCCTTGAAATAATAGCATGGATAAAGCGGTAGGCATGTCATAAAGCCCCGCAACAAGTTGAGCCACTAACACACACCCAAACAGACATACACATACACCCCACATACAGACAATGGGACACTCGTATGCACAACGGTTTTAAGCAACCGCCATTTGTAATTGGAGTTATTAGAATCGAAACGAAGCTGCCACATTCAGGCAATGGCCGGAACACAGCCTCATTGCCATCAGTGGTCGGAAAAGTGGAAATGTTGCGCAGCAGCGTCGAATGGACCAGAGTTCTGCTGGAAAGGTGATTTGGACTGCACAACGAACAGAGTGTGATTGTATCTCTCTGTCGGTGTGTGTGTGTTTGTCCTGATAACTTCCTGCTTCCGTAGTAAGCAAACTCATAATATGAATAGTCGCCTATCTCACTCTTTCCCTAAAACACCCCTTTTCACCTAGATATAACCTATGTCAGTGGATTTGGAGCGTTGTTGAGTGGAGTCCTTAAATTTCACTTAGATGTAACATAAAACCGGCATAAACGCAACTCAACGGCGCATGTATTCATGGCCATGACGCTTGTGAGTGTGTTCATCTGTGTATTTGTGTGTGTTAGTGTGAGTGTATGTGTGTTGAAATCACACGCTTATCAGCAGTCAAGTGCAAGCTGAATCCGTTTGCTACTCTGCAAGTACAGTGGCGAATCGCTAAAGCGTAACAGCAACGACAATATGGCACGTACTTGGCAGAGGGACGGGTAGGTGTGATGGTGAAAGATGGGCTAAAGGGGTTGAAGAGGTGTGGCAATGACAGTCCAAGCATAAAAGCCGTTTGCCTGCCTTCCATTTGCCGTCTGACTGCACCCAGACTGTTGCCTGTAATTAAGGTGATATGCGGCAGGCAAGCAAACGACAGACCGACTGTCAGACCAACCGACATACAGACGCAATGCAGTGACTGCCAAGTGCGTGTTTTGTGCGTGCCACACGATTCCCCATGCCCCTTGCCCACATTTGTCGCACAGTGTCAGGTTGTCTACTAAATGCTAGCAAATATGAATGTGCTCTCGAGTTTTTCTTTGGGTGTCTGTGTGTGTGCGTTAATGAGCAGCCTGCTGAGCACACAAAATAAATTATTAAAACGACATTCAACTTGTGCTCAACTATCAAAAGTGTGAAGAGTCTTCAGCGACACTGCGGGATTTCAGCGATTTCAAACTTTAAAATGCATAGCTTTGAGAATGAAACATTATATGAATGCATATACAAATAAAGTTACGGTTTTAAGAAGATCGTGAATAGATCTTTTTCTCTCCCTGCTTTATGGTTAATTGTATTCTTAAACTTATGCAATGTTATGTCTCTAGAAAGAAGTCACGTATACGACTCTTCGATTGATCTAAAAATTAAAAAGTGTTGCCTGCTTTTAGGCGGATTTTTAACTGTTGCTAAGATGGCAGAGTTGCCAGATTATATAAGGCTTAAACAGCTAATGTAGTCATAAAATATATTAAATTATAATCTAAAAAAAATTGCTAGAACTTTTTAAAAAAAGCTAAACACTTTTTGTAGGCGCAATCACTCTGGATGGAATACCCAAAGAGAATCCACAAACAGCATACACTACTTGCTGTGACCAATTGCAAATCGCTAGAATTCTATTTTAGAAAAAAAAAAAAAAAAAGAGAAGAAATAAAGCTAGCTAACATCGTGCGACTCTCAATCACATGAGCTGACAGTTTGCGGTGAGGCAGACACATCCGCAACAGACTGCCACACGGCAAAATAACTAAAAGCCGAATTTTTGTGTTTTCAGTTTCAGTTTTGTGCATTTTTTGTGCCGTATACAGTTCTATGTATCTGGTTTTTTGTTGTTGTTTTCGTTTTCTCAATTGCGATAGCGTTTCTAACCAATATTTCTTTTCAATTTTGGCGATTGTGCAAAAGTTTTGTTGTAAAACTAAATATTTTGGCTTTTGTGCACATGCAGGCAACAATTTTGCGCGTGTGCACGAATGCGAATGCGAATTCGAAAACGAATGTATGTTTGTTTGTTTATTTGGGGCACAAATTGAAATGTTCCCGAGACATTTTGTAGCTGTTATTGTTTTGCCTCAGTGTCAGTGAGTGAGTTTCTTCGCCCCACTGCTGCAGCCACTCACTGCTGTTAATTTGGTAAACGCTTCCGGCAGAGCACCTTTCTCCTCACTCCCTCTCTCTCTCTCTCTCTCTCTCTCTCTCTCTCTCTCTCTCCCTCTCTCCCTCTCTCCCTCTCTCTCTCTGTTACTCACATATGCAGGTGCAAAAGAGTCAAGTCGATGCACAAATGCAGTTGGCAGTTGTACGCCATTTTGTCGCTGTCAGAAAGTTTTAGTTCGCTTGTCGCTGCTTCAGTTACTGTTTCTGGTTCTGCATCAGCTTCAGCTTCAGTTGCGGCTGCTGCGGGCTCAGTTTGGAATTTGTTGCAAAAAGTGTTTATTGGTTTGCCATGTGCAACAGCCACTCTATGAAAATTGAGTTATTCGTTTGGCTCTTCAGGAGCCCCCGGGTAAGTTCAGTGTTTGGCATGCAAAGCAACCGCTTGACTGCTTGTCGAAACTTGGCACACATGCTGCTAGTTTTGGCTCATTAACTGTGCCACTCTCGGTTCGTCTGTCCTTCCGTCCATCCGTCTGTATTTCTGTCCCTTTGTCTGTTGGGTTCGCTTGATGTTGCATATCAATTAGTCGACTTTTAGGCGCTGCCATGTATAATTAAGCATTTGAGAGAGTGGTCCAACTCATGGCAAAAGAAACCACTTCCTGTTTGCCTGTTTCATTTACAGATAAGGCTCATTAACAGCCACAACATCACCAACATCACCAACATTGGCATCAGCAGTATCAGTATCAGCATCAGCAAAAGCTGTGCAGTCAACTACGATGGGCTAATTTAATATTTATACCTTAATCAAGACACCAAGCTGGCAGCCCTTTAGACGGTTCCACAGCTCCACAGGAAATCAGTTGATGCCCAGGCGTTAATTGCCCATTCCCATTCAAAGTTGCCATCTGCCTGCCTAACTGCCTGACTGCCTGTCTCACTTGTCTGTCACACAAAAATTTTCAATCGATACAGCACATCTGTGGCCATACACACATGCTGCTCATGTATTTGCACAGCCCACGGCTTTGATTCCGTAATGAGGCAACCAGCCTCGTTGCACCTTTGTATCGCCTTGGGTATACGTAACGGGACAAGCTCGACAACAGAGAGCGGTAAACAGATGAACAGGGAAAAAGACCGATGTGGATAAGAGATGAGAAAAGCACAGAAAAGAATGGAAAAGAAAAGAGCAGAGTTGAGTTGAGTTGAGAATAGCAGCGGAGAAGAGAGCAGAGAAGAAAGAAGCTTCAACTTTGTCTGTGGCCCTGGCCGGATGTGTTTTATGGCCAAGATACCCTTGATTCGCCATTTATTTCGTAGTTTATCCTTTCGTTGATTATTGCACAACATTTGCTCGCACTCTGCTGCTGGCTTTCCCTTTGTAATTTTGTCAGACTTTTGACCTTATGTGTCCTTACCTCCTTATGTCCTTACCCAATTTTGTAGCGTCCTTTACGTTGTTTGCTTTTGTTTACGCATTTCATTGTTGAGCTCCTGCTTCAATTTCCATGCACATTTAAAAGGATTAAAAGGATATTCATCAAACTCAAAGTTTCACAAGTTTCTGTGTGTGTGTGTGTGTGTGTGTATGTGTGTCTGAGTCCCCAAGCCGTCATTATAGTATCCCTCGTATACCCTCCCACCAACTCTGGATCCTATGTAACTGTTTGTATATTGTGTTTAGTTGTGGTTGACACTGCTTATTGTTGTCTCTTGTAAGACACTTCGAAGGTCCTTCAATAAAACTCGTTTCACCATTCAGTTTTCAACATTTATTTCGTAATGTTTAGTTCCATCATTTTACCACAAATAATCATATTCATAATTTATAAGTAATATTTCAATTTTTCTGTGTATAGTTAACTGACTAGCCAAGCAGTAGGCGTCATATTTAGAGATGAGTTTTAATTTATATCTGTTTGTCTGTAATTGTAATTCATTTGCTTGGAATTTCTTTTTGTTTTTCTTTCTTATTAGTTTTGTTTTGGTTTGCCATTGAATTGTACACATATTCGTATATTCTACGCACTTAATAATAATAAGTACATACATACACATAAGTTACTCATTTTGTATATTATATAGTATATATATATAAGTATTTATTTGCATAGGTTGCAATTTTTACAAGTGTATCTTTGTTGCGTTGTTTGTTTGGTATGCCTTTATCTATAAATAAATATTCATTCATAAAGTTATTCATTTAATTATTATATTATGTTATGTTATCTGTTATTTGTGGTACAATAATGTCATCATTGTATCGCTTAGCTGATGCCATTTAGTAGCTATTTACCTATACCTTATTTTATAGTACAATATTTATTACAATACGTTCAACAAAAGGTAAACTCAACAGATTAATATAAATAAATGACTTTACTCACATGTGTATAAGCATGCATATAAGTATTTTTATAAATATATTTATTTTATAAATATTTAATAAATTATATAAATGATTTATGTCTGCGCAGTTGGTATTTTTGTTGTTTTTTTTTTTTTTTGGTTTACTCGGTGTGAGTGTGTAAAACAAACTCTAAGTTAATTGTTTTTAGCTAATTTAATTAGAATTTAATGTTGTACACCATTTACACATCAGATATATTTATATATATATATATATATATATTTGTATATATGTATATAAGTACGTGTATTGAATTAATACGATAATGATATGTGTAATTGGAAGAATTTGACGCGTGTTAGTGAAATGATGTAGGTACCAGATGTTTCGATTACAAAAATATAACCCGAATGCACTTCAATGTGTTATTTTCATACTCCAAAATACAAGTATGTGCAGTAAATATATATGTGTATATGTGTGTGTGTATATAAACTAGGCATTCAGGAGCTCTGAAAGGTGTTATGTTGGTATGTGTGTGTGTGTGTGTTAGTGTTTTATGCATATCAATGTTGCAGTGAATGAAATTATCTTCAATGATTATTCAGCATCAATTTGCATATGATGTCTGTCTGTCTGTCTTTATTGTTGCCCATTCATAAAAAAGGGAGCACAATTAAACAATTAAATTTGTATTAAATTATGCTAATTGCATTTCACACTGTTCGCCATATTCTGTTAATTGTTGCAATTGTCTCTCAATTGTGGTTTTTGTCTGTTTCAGATTAAATTTCAACTTTTGTTGTGGCTTGAAACAAGTTCAAGTTTCTCTCTTTAACTCTTTGATCAGTTGAATTGGAATGTTTTCTCAAAGACACCTATAAAGGCATGAAAGTAAATTGTTTATCTTTACTAATTTTTCTCATTTATTTATTTTTTTTCTTTTCTTTTTCTTTTTGTTTTTAGTTTTTTTCCACTTTAACACTGAAAATTGTACAACATTTATGATATGTTTTGCGAATTGCTGTGACATTTAAATTTTGAAATGTTCATTGAACATTTATAACAAGTTATCGAACTCTTTATCCCGAACATACACTTATGTATTTATGTAGTAGTTGTAGTAGTATGTATATACACGTCCACCGTAAATATAGACATAGATATTCTTGTTCCATCATTTAATTAGACAAGTATATATGTGTGATAAGTATATGTATATATTTGGATCAGTGCATGGACTTATTATTGAAGTTTGAAAGCATTAATAGAGAGTTATTGGATGAATGGATTCGAGACACAACACACAGATTGACAGATATGTAGATAGATATTGAGTAATTACGACAGTTCCAATTTTAGAACCAGATATATATAATTTGGATATGTAAGCATTATGTGTATTAGTATGATATGAACTGAGAGATGACAGAGTGTAAATTGGATATAGATTGGTGGGAAAGATTTGCCCGTAAAGGTGTAAATAATACAGGTATGAGTTATTACATTGTAACTCAATTAATGTTGAATGAATTGACATAAAACAATGTATTTTTATAACTCAAATGGAAAAGTAAAAGTCCATAGATTCTCACTTAAAATAAATCATTTATAGTTAAAGCTTATATATTTGTTGTATAATCTGAGTGTTCTCTTTCGCCCATTCTTTATTTTTAAACACACAATGTACAATATTTAAGTACTTAGATTTGCATTCATTAAAATATACCTAATAGCTAATTAATTAATGTATACTATATAAATGGTTTTGTTCTTTTTTTTGTTGTTTTTCAATTATTTGTTTACTTGTTTAGTTAATAATAGACAGCGTAGCATAGGAAGACGTCAATACCTGCATAAGACATTTTAGCCATATCTTTAATATATAATATGAACTTTGTTATACCATTTTGTTTGTATGTAATTACGAGTATATATATTTTTCATTTATAAAAAATTGTTGTATTCTGATAAAGCATTCGGTACAAATCAATGCACATACTCTGTTGATACTTTGATCTGAAACTAAGGGTTACCTTTTATTATTCTGCGTATTCATATTTTATTTTTTTGGTTTTGTTTAATTTTTTTGTTTAAACTAATGCATTTGAACAACCGTTAGAAAATGTTTCAACTATTTTAGCCAGATCTTTTTGACTCTATTAAATTTCATTTAGCTTAGCTATTTCATTAAACTGTAGGAAAATGTTTGCAGGCGTAATAATTATATTAATATATATAATTTACATTTATAATATTTGTTTTACTATTTGTTCTCATCGGTTTTTGAATTAAAAATATTTGCCTAAAGCTAGTTAAACACTCATACACCATATACACATGTTTACATGTACATAAGTGCATACATGTTATCATATAATCTAATTTGCTGCTTGCTTTACATATATTTACTTTGCTCTGTGCTCTTTACAGTTTTTCATTGGTTTCTTGTTCGACTTATAAGCTAGACATAAGTGTTTAATAAGTTACAATGTATGCTATGCGTTTACAGATAGTTTTCATTTAGCAATAGACACTCAAAGCCTGTTTTCAAAAGTATTCTAAGATATATCCATACACATTTATAATTATCTCTTAGCACGACAAAAAGAAAAGAAACAGAATAAGAAACCGAACTTGGTAAAGCAAATGAAAATAATTTCCTAACTACTCGTTCCCTTACCTATTTAGACGATCTATTTCAACAATTACCATTAAACATTTACAGAGCGCAAATAAAGGCTAAATGAGTACAAATAAATAAGCTATGTAATTGTAAATGTAAGTGTAGAAAATGAGTGTGTCTCTCGAACACGAGGACATCAGGACTTTGGGACTATGGGACACCAGGTCACAAAGGACAAGTGGCTTTCAAGTCATAGGAAAGGGAGTTCAGCCATTCGAATTGACCCTTTTTAGATTTGCCACGTGCCGCAGATTGCGCCCATCTCGACGCCTTTACATTTCATTTCATTACATTTCATTTCTTTTGTTTTGTTTTTTAGTTTGTTCTTGTTGTTGTCTCAAAATGTTTTCAACACTGATTGTATTTGTAAGCTTCTTGGTTTAACTGTCTAATTATTTTACATTTAAACATTTAATTTTCCTTTTTGGGAGGGGGGTTAATTAACTTTTTGTTTCTAGGGCCTAAATTCATTTTTGCCTTTAACTTAATATTAGATTTTCTTTTCTTCTCTTTCTTTCCTTCTCTGTCTTTCTTTGCAGACAAAGCATTACAACACCATAAAAAATATCATTTGTCTGCATAACCTTTTCTGCATTTTAGGTACATTGTCCAAAACAGTCTGGCGGCTGCTCAAAATCCCAAAAAAAACTTTTTCTACATAGTTTTCTCTCAGTTTTTCTAAATATCTTCTTACAGCAAAAATATCCTGGAAAGGCCTAACACATTCTACTCAATGTCAAGCCAACTGCATCTGTGGCTGACCTTCAAAAACAAAACTATTCCCTTATCCACTTTCCAGTTCTCACGATGAAACACTTCGGAGTACTTCCGTGGAACTTCCGTAGGGAATGTTCAAGAGGCTATACAAAAATTTCGCTATGCTATAAAAATTGTCTTCTTTTAAGAATGACGGCAATTTAATTACAAATATTTCTTTTCTTTTGGTTTTATGTGCTGTTTTCTAATCGCCTTGCAATTATTTACAAATAATCTGGTGGAATTATCTTGCCAGAACGAGCCGAAAAATAATTATTGTTTATGCACTCGCTCTAAACTTTTCTTTTATGCCTTTCCTTCTCAATACTTTGAGTAATATTTCTCTGTGGAAATGAATGAAAAATTGTTGTGTGTGTGTGTGGGTTGGTGTAAAAGCTAACTTGCATGTGTTGCAGATTCCATTTTGTTCTCGATTTTGCTGTTGCTTCAATGGTTGCTCTTGGTTGTGGGATTACGGTACCTTTTACTATTTCGGTGGTCTTCTCTCCTCCAGTTTAAAAGCATTTACGGCTTCAGGTTCTTCTTAGTAGCTTAGTGACAGCATCACAAGTAGCAACAGTGGCGCCAAAGACCACAAATGCGTTAGGATAACTCCGCGCGCCCTCCAACCAGCAGAAGTCTCATTTCCGTGTCCGTTGCCGTTACCGAGCGCTGCCATGCCAATGCTCGGCGGTGCTGTGGACGTAGAGGATATTTGATGTCTTTCTACCTCCACTGCAAAGGTCAAACAAGAGACGAGCATTATAAATAAAGCTTTAGAAACTATAAACAATGCATAGATCTCACAGAAAAATATACATTCGGGGTACAACGGTCAAGGTCGCTAACCAAAATTAATTAGAGTAGCTAAAAGCCAACTGAAAAGCGGACTAAAAAAATCACATGAGATTGACAGGGATGAGATAAGTCAAGTCCATCTAAATAATGAAAATGTAGAAAACTTTTTGTAAACAAAGTCGAAAAAGGGAAACTGCAAAAAAGTCAAGTGAATAACAGAACCAAAAATGCGAGAAATGGAAAAATAAAGCAGAGGAAACGGTTCAATAGTTAATCAAAAGCAAATAGGAAAATTCTTTTTCCAACCAAAAGAGACTGGTTTTTACTTTGAGATGAATTCCATCTCTCCTCTTCAAATAGTCAATTACGAGCATTTTTGGGTGAAACAATAGCGTAAATGGCGAAATGATGGCAGGCCCTTAAGGCTGCATAAGAAACAATTAGGGAGTGGAGTACTCTTGGCTGTGAAGTGGCCAAAACAAACGACACACTTCACGCAACATAAATAACACGCATACGCCCCTTGGTTCACAGGACAGTTAACAGCCGAGCAGGCCATGAAAACAGTCCGTGAATAGTCCGTGAATTCTGTAAGCAGCCGCTGGCGACGTCCAACGACCGTCTTAAGTCATGAGCCTGGTAATGTGTAAATTATTTCATACAATTTGAGACAATTTACAACACTGACAGAGTCAACGGCTTTTGCTGGTCACATCGCGTAGGCAAACAAAGCCAAACAAATAAATATACGAGTACATATATAAATTAAGTTTTGTTTTCCCTCTAGGTAAGTGGAAAGCTAAGCGAATATTAAACGTACGCAAACAAAGTAGACAAAGTACACGTGACACTCCCATACGCCCATACGCCTGCAAGTATATGACTGTTAAGACTACAACAAGAACACAAACATAAATTACGGCCACTTTTCACGTCGTTGACTTTTGTTTTTGAATTCAATGCGAGAAAGTTGACAATATGCGAGCTGCGAGTCATGCTAATGGGTGAAGGGAAAATGGCAATAACAATGTCTAACACAGCTACAATACAATGCTAATTTATATTGTGTGTAAATTCAACCGAGATTCCTTTTTTAAATATCATAATCCCGAATTCGTTGGAACAGACAGGGGAACATATGCAAACGAGTCGCAATTTTGATGAGCTCATTGCTCAGGATTTTATGAAGCAACACCCAAAACAAATATTGTGTTTGTCTGACGTTATACATGGCGTAAAGTAAATATATAGATATATTTTATATGTAATATATATGTTTATTTTACATATGTGTACTTATATGCATATCACGCATACGCCACACTGTGCAACTCACCTTTGACCGAAAACGTTTTGTAATCGGCATACTGCTCGCCCTGTCCAACGGTGGCTGGTATCGTGGAGAGGCATGTGATCTCCATGCGTCCATTACTGCCCACATGCTGTTCAGTTATCTCCAGATTTAGCTGACTAATGCTATACATGCCCTTCTCCTGCTGCGCAGCGGTCACTGCAGCCGCTGCTGCTGCCACACCGCTGCCACCGCCAGGATGCGAAAGCGGACGTTGATAGCCAGCGGCTAACTGATTCATGGGTCCGGCATTTGATGGTATGCCCAATTCCTTATTCATGTTGGGCGCCTGAGGCCCAAAGCCGCCGCTGTTCAAGGTGCTGCGAATAATGCCCAACGCATTCTCATTGATATGACGGCGGAATTTTCGGTTCGAGTTTCTGCAAAATAAAAGATGCCAAGAGGTCAGAAATAATTCAGAAAAATAAATTCAAAGTTGCGAGTCATGGCAGCACAGAGTCTGGAGCTTAATGTACCAAACACCAGCAATTTGCACACAAATAAAATCGTAAATATTTGCATTTTATGATTGATGTGCGTAAACATGAACATGAGCAAAACAAGGGAGAATTTTCACATTCTGGACACGCACAAAATCGAATTTGAGTAGACACACAAGAGTGAGGATAACTGAATTAGTCTGGTATGAGTGTTGACATGCCAAACCTCAAAGTACTGTATACTCTAATAATTATTATTGCCATATTTTAATGAATATTAAATTGAAATTCGAAGTCAATCACATCTACTTATATACAGTGAACTAATAGAATTAATTTCTCCTCAATTGAACAGAAACAATTTAAGTGCAGACCTTTGAACTATGTTTTCAATATTTAGAAGTTAAAGTTGCCGAGTAAGTTTTAAAATGGTTTCAGGCATATCTGGCTGATTAGTTTGCATTATTCAAATGGCAGCCACACATTGTGCAAGTAAGTCCAATTATCCTTTACGACTTTGTTTCATATTTGATAAGAAGCCTGAGCGGCATATAAATGAGTTCGAGCTGCACGGTGAGATTTCGGCGGATGCGGCCTCGTAATTACCTTTGCCGTGCGTGCCATAGAGCGTCGTCGTCGTCGTCGTTGCCGTCGTCGGCGTCTGTGACGACGTGTTGCTTTATTACAAATGCAAAATGACTGCGAAATTACCTGGGCACCCCAAATACCCTAACAGCCGTACACTCTTTACAGCCATACTTGAAACTCACACGCACAGTGCGTGTCTTGGCACTTGATAAAATAATGTGGGGACCATAAAGTTTAATGCTTTCAATGTGCTGGCAAACCAATTGTCAGCTGTGTTAGTTTAAACCCAGAATATCGCATAATGGCACATTGGCATTGACATTTCGTTTGCCGTACTAAAAATTCCGGGAATGGCATTACGGCATCACGGAATTATGGCATTAACGTTATTTCGTGTGAAAAAAGTGCACTTCCTTTTGCCATGCTTTAAGCAATTAAATCATTTGCATTGAGAGACTTATTTAAATGCCAAAGTAAGTGCTTTACAATTTGTGCAAAATTATATTTAAATATTACATTGCAGCAACAGTAACAAGCAAAGCAACTGCAACAAAGCTCTACACACAGACAACGGAAGCGAGTCTCAGGAAAACAAGCAAGGTATCAGAGCAGAGTGTATTTGCTGTCGAAGTGTGTATTAGTGTGTCGTTGATATGTGCAGCTGTGTGTATGTGTTTGTGTGACTGTCAGTATTCTACTTTGAAATTCCTGGGCAAATGGCATACAACCACGGTCTCCGATACACTACAGTTACATGGCTTGAAAAAACCGAAGGTTATACTTAGTGTTACTTAAAAAATAGTTTTCTTCTATGGCATGTGCTAGTTAAATAATAGTCTAAGCTTATTCACTTTGGGGTATCAGCAAAATACTGTAGTCTTGAAGCGCTCATTTTGCACAAGCTTCTATTATCCGAAGTAGATACCGAAAGTCGCTTAAACCGAGTCAAAATTTTGTTGGTGGTGTGTTCTTACTGAGAGCTTTCTCACGCACAAGAAGCAAACAAAGCCATCATATTGCTGCTGGGCAAAACTTATGCAACGGAAACGGTGAGAGGAGCAATACTCACAATAGCAATGGAAGCTAGTTTCTGGAGCAGAGCATCAACATCAACAGTAAGCTAGTTTAACTAAGAGCACAAACAAATGCAGGGCAAAATTCAAAACAAATGCACAATATCCGCTTAAGCCTTCGACAGCATTGCGTTGACGAGCATGAGACAGCAGCAGTAACAGCAGCAGTAGCAGCAAACAGTAATAACAACAACAGCAGCAATGACGACAGCAAGAGCAACAGCAACAGCTGCAACAGCAACATCATCAACTTGGCTGCTGTTGCTGTAAGCATTACTGTTGCCGTGCTTGTTGTCTTAATCAAATTCCTTATGCAGCGCACTTTTCACAGGAAAAGCAACAACCAGCAGCGAAAACATCAGAAGCACCCGTGACAGGAAGCTCAAGTTCAAAACATAACAAACTTGGAAAGCAATGCAAATCAAGCGGAAATGCGGGCACCGGCAAAACAGTCTAGAAATATTTGTAGGTACATCTTGTGTTCAAGTTATGAAAATTCTCTCACTGACAATTTAAAGTCAAGATAAAATTCAAATATGTATGAAAAATATCTTAACTTGTCCGTGGCATGCGAAAGGCTTATCGTTGCCTCATGTCCAAGGCGATAATTTGAGAAATACGCCTAATTAATTGGAATATCATGAAGTCTCTGTTGCCATTGCTACACGTCTGTTGTGTCTTGTCGCTGATGTTGCTGTTATTGGCTGACATTTTATGTGTCTATCGACCGCAAAAGCTTCTGCTTAATTTAGTTTTCGAACGCAAGCAAATGAGCTCAGGGCAAAGAGCGTATCACAGCAAAACCTTTTAGGAATTTATGACTAAGAAGCGTCGGGCAACAACACGCACTCACACAAACTAAGGGTATACATACAGCAACTCAATATACTTACTAACCAGGCCCATAGCCAGCCAGCCCATTTTAACAACAAGGACTCTTACGAGAAACAAGAAAAGCAACTTAAGTGGGCGCAACGCAACAACGATGGCAACAGCAACAGCAACGGCAACGGCAAAGGCAACGCAAAAAACAAAAGCAACAGCTACGTGCCAAATGCCATGAATTTCTAATATTAAAAGACCTTTGTAATCGAAAACCGGAAGTTGAACTAACCTCAAGTTGGCAACAGTATTAAGAAGTGGTGGTCAAGGCAAACACCAACAGATTAGCAACTCAACTTTTTGCAAAGTTTGTTGTCTGAAAATCAATGCCGGGCTCAAGTTAGCCAATGAAATGCCCCTACTCGAGGCACGAAGGAATACTAATTTTACGGCCAAGTCATTATTAAAGCTAATTCATATGCCTATTGTATTCTAATACAAAGTCAACGCCAAGTGAATTAATTATGAGCGCAGCAAAGTATGCTACGAATTGTTTAGATTTTAAATCCGCTCGACTGATTGTACAGAGAGGGAAAGGGGGCTTGGGTTTACCGAAGACAACAACAACGGTAACAGACATTTCTATATAGGCATGTAAGGATAACTGACCCTGACAGCAAAGGCTTTTTATGTCTCGTGGCGGTATTTCAGTCTATTGAATAATTTATGCACTGTAAAGTGCTTTCGCGTGCCAAGAAGCAAAAAGCAGACAGCCAAGGTACGGTGTTGTCTCTACTTGACTCTTTTCAACACGGCACGGCAGCTCGACAATATTGCACCGCTATTAAAGTCCTCAAATATGCATGGCAATACTCATATTATTGACAACTTTGTGCGATTCAGAAAAACACTTATCACAAATACGCATTACATTACACGTTGTCTTGTTCTTCAATTCGATTAAGGTTTCTCATCTGTTAATTTGGCTTATTTGGTCTGATAAATTGAACAAGAACTTTGTCTGCATATTCATGCATAGCTTCATTGTTAAAAGTATAAAATTAAATTATAATAATCGTTGGCATTTGAAACTCATTAATTTCACTAAATTGAAAACAAATAATCCATGAAATATATAATTATTTCTTGGTTTAAGTGATTGGCTTAAATTGTTTTTGTTTAATACTAAATATATTTAATTTGACAATAACACTATAATGACCACATTAAGCCACTTTGTGTATAAATAAAATCGTTGTTTGTCGATTTCACTAGCTCATTAATCGATAATAAATATTGCATCAATTGATTTCCCTACTCGCATTGTGCGCAATGTTGACAGTCGGCCCCAGGCTGTTGTCATATTTCCTGCAATTTTGCAATAAACGATTGTTTTGTCTGCATCCTCGTTGTTGTTGGCACTGCTCAAGTTCTTGCCTGTGGCCGGCAATGGGATAATTTGCTTAATTGCGCATTTATCGTCAATCGTCAGCCTGAATACGCATTCGTACTCGTTCACTCCTATTCACATAAACGAGTTTCTCTGTCTCTATTCCTACACAAGCTAACGTTGTTCAGTTTTCAAGCACACATTCTCGTGATTAACTTAATTGCATTTCTATTGATTTTGCTGGCAGTAGGTTTCAACAGCGTCAATAATTACGTGTTAACTGTTCAGTTTTCCTAGCCTTGGATTCTTCTACTCCAGAAGTTTTGTTCTATTTGAAGGGAATTAACTTATTGTAATTAAAAATGAAATAGTAAGTCACCAAAGGATTAACATATTAAGTATAAAATCTAATTTGAGAATAATCTGCTAGAAGTCACTGTGCGACATATTGAAAATTGTGCCCTAAACTATGCTATAATATTTTTTCAAACAGAGAGATATTAACGAAGGGCAACTAAAAGTATGCAACAGTTTTTATTGTCGAATTAACATCTCTTCGCTATCGGTAAAGCTCTGCTTGCCGAATGTCATTCGTATTTCCATTGCTTAAAGCATATAACCAATCTTTACACTGCTTAAATACAAAGGTTGTTCGATTATGTATTGTGTGTTAATCATATAATAAATTAGTTTTACATTTTTAATCTTTATTTATAATTTGAATAACAAACAAATGTTTTCGCTCATTGATCGCATTAATATCTCTTGCGAATAAAAAACTAATTTGCATACAAATATAAGATTTTCTGTTATAATTAGCATCATTCGATGAAATTACGAGCATCTACTTAGCAATCATTAATAAATCAATCGAGAATGAGATGAGCAAAACTATTTTTATTTGCCAAAAAAAAATAGACGTAAAATGTTATTGTAAACTATGTCAGCCGCTAATTAAATGCAAAACTAAAGGTATTGGTAGCACGACTACTAAATACCCACTGCGAAGGTAAACTGATGTCAACTTTAAATAACAAGATAACAAGAAATGAATAATTTTATTAAATGGAATATTAACATCTTTAAATCTTACACAATATTTTGAAATGACGAAATACCCTTTATGATTTTTTACGGTTAGGGGGTATCAAATGCTGAAATGATGCTAAACTATTAAATGCCGTAAGCGGACCTTATTAATTTGCATAAATACGCTCTTTGTTTGCGATTGCCTTTTTTAATATATTTTAGTTTTTGTGTGTTTTTCTGCATGTAATTTTACGAAATGGCAATGTTATCTGATTTGGTCAACTGACAAATAAAAAATACCCTTACAGTGGTAAAAGCCCTAACGAAACTGTTTGACATTATATTGATTTGTGGTCATTGTGAGCGAGTTCCACTGTCATTATCACAGTTGTGATGATAATCGATGACTATCATTATAAAATATTTAGCCAGCATTCAATAGATTTCAATTTCCGAATCATCGAACAGTGCGCTTCAATGCGGTGCTGCTATTTGTATTAAGGTAATATATATATTCTCAATTTATATGTTGATATTTATAATTAATTAATTACGCAGCCACAAAGTGACCAACAATGCAAATTTTTTGGCTAACCAAATGAAATTCCAATGGCTTTCTGGCATTGCCCCACATCAGTAGCCTAGCAGTTTTACCACAATGACTATTCCAACAGCCGTTGTCATCTGCATTTCCATTTTCATTATCATTTCCATTTCGTTTCATTGAATTGATTCAGCGAAATTTGCAATAGGTTTTTGATTTATGCAAACTAACTCGCTGGCGGATATATTTTGGCCGTCTTTTTTCTTCTTTGCATTTTACGTCACATTCCGATACCCAACGATGAGACAGACGAATGGGCAAGACGACAAATGAACCACAACGGCTACGGGACTGCGCAATCTGTGGCTCAAACGGGGCTTGGATAATTGCTACGGGTTATAAAAACGCCCATAGATCGAAGGGCCAACATCATACGCCTTGCACACCTCAAGGCGAATTCACGCAAGTTGACAAGCTTGACATTTTCGACACTTTGTGGGAATACAGAAAATGCGGGGATTTATTGTAAGTACACCACGAATTGCCCGCTTAATACTGTTTGGCCTGAAACTCAACTTTCTTCTTTGCAGGTTTTGGCTCTGCTGGCAGTTGCCAACGCCGATGTGGGCGGCTATAACTACGGAGCCGGCATTGGAAGCGGCTCGGGCGGTGGCTCTTTGAGTGGAGGTTCTCTGTCTGGGGGTTCTCTATCTGGGGGTTCCCTCTCTGGAGGTTCCCTGTCTGGCGGCTCTTTGTCTGGCAGTGGCTCGTATGGTTCATCAGTAGATTACGCCTCCAACAGTCAGCCAGAGTATGCTAACGCGGAGTTCAACAAAGAGTTCTTTACTTATTCAGCACCCGAGGCTGATTTCGAAGATAACAGAAGTGTTGGTGACCTGGCTGCCTCTCTAAAGAGAAATCTGCGTGTGCTCTTCATTCGTGCTCCTGAGAACAAGGGACTGGAGAACGCTGCATTGTCGCTGGCCAAACAGGCGGCAGAGCAACAAACTGCTATCTATGTCTTGACCAAACAGGGTGATCTCACCAGTCTGGCCAACAGACTGCAGAACCTTAACCACCAGAGTGCCAAGCGTCCCGAGGTGCATTTTGTCAAGTATCGTACTGCAGAAGATGCTATCAATGCCCAGCGTACCATTCAACAAGAATATGATCGTCTGGGTGGTTCATCTGTTTCCCACAATGGTGGTGTTGCTCCCGTGCTTGATTTTGTCTCCAAGCAGGTGGTGCAACCACAACAGCAGCAACAACAGCCACTGCAGCTCATCGATGAACGGAGAGCGGGAGGCATTAGTGTGGACTCAACGGGTGGTGTAGGAAACATTGTCTCTGAACTGGAGGCACCTGCTGCGTACATTCCACCAGCAGCAACGTCGCCTAGTGCCACTTATTTGCCTGTTAACAAGGCCAAATAGGAGCGTTCCTCCAAACAAATTAGCCAAATTGTATTGCTTAGTTTTCTTTGTTATAAAACACAAATTTAATTTTAATGTTAGCTCATTGCAGTTGTTGTTTCTCTCTTGATGTGATTAATGGGGCACGCCATTTCAGCGTCTTGTAGCTGGTATCAGCAGCCAGCACTTATCCTATCCCCAGACTCTTTCCCTCTCTGCCCACTTTCCCAGCAATTAAAACTAAAAGCGCACTGGCAATGGCACTGGCACTGGCTCGGTCTCTGGCTGGGTTTCTGCCTGGGTCTGTGACTTCAAATTAAAGTGACTTACCCAGTGGCAGACTCTTGAAGAGCCTAGCTGTATTTTCCCCACCGTACACAATTAGTGGCTCAGTTTATAGCACGTTCGGCACGTCGGGTACTGTTGACCCACCCAAAAGGATTACTGTCACACACGCGATCAGACCAGAGCAGGCCAGACCAGTCCAGACCAGACCTGACCTGACCAGGCCAGACCTGAGGCCAGCTAATTACAACCACACTGCCACACTACCACTCTGCCATAGAGCCAATTTCTTGTGCCTCAAGTCGCCAGTCGCGACATTTAATGGCCGCCCATTTGAGGGTCAACTCAGTGGCCATTTTCTGTAGTGAAGGAAAAACGAAGAATGAAAAACAAAAAACAAGCAACCCAAAAGCGAAAGCTACACTGAAAATTAAATGAAAATTACAAGCTGCATTTAAGGGTGCGCCTTTTAAGTTCATTCAACGAAAGACCGCCAAAAATCCAGCACACAAAAACAGTTGGAAAAAAAACAGCCGACAATAAGGAAACCAAGAAGGCGTGGTTTACCACAACGTGTACATATCTCTTTCCCAGGACAAAAGTATAGGAATTTTAGTTAACTGCTTTGACTCCTGTTGCACTTTTTTTTTTTTGTCGAAATTGAAAATCGACAAAAAGTTTAGCAATCTTCTACCGTTGTCAAATATTCGTCTGGACTTTGTTTTTTTTGTACGCAGATAGTCAAGAAAAAGCATTGTACACACAATTGCAGTATAAATGTATGTCTAGGTACATTTGTGTTCCATACTCACGTATGTGAATGCTTTGTGCTTTTATTTTTACAGGCTTGCGTCTGGTGAGAAGGTCTTACGTGTTGCACAAACATAAATTGTGCAACAACGTGTAAACTACTTTTTGACTGCATAAAATGCCCCATTCATATGCCCTTGGCTGGCTGTGTATTTCCTGTATGCTTGGTCCCGCCTTCTCCTGCCTTCTCCCTGCCCTTGTACCCCTCACTTACCCCTTTCTCCTGACCTGCACAAGTGCACATTCAGCGCTACGTGTTATGCCTTTTATAGCCGAGCTACTACTGCTCCTACTGCTGTCTTTATTGTTGTTGTTACTGTTGCTGTTGTTTTATAGTTACACTTATTTCAGTCTCTTTTATTTTTGTTTTTGTTCGTCTTTTATGCTGCACTCTTTAAGGTACGTATTTCAAGTCAAAAGACCCAAACAAATGGCAAGCATTCAGTCTGTCAGTGAGCAGTTTAATTGCGCGTTACGGTCCGGGAAGGATTCAAAACGTGTCAGGGCAACTATTTAATCAAATTAAGCGGTTAATTACAGTGCATCAGCAATGACACACATGCCGTTTACTCAATAACTGTACTACTCGTAATTCCCATGCAGTTCACAAGTGCCGCAAGGTCACTCCAAAGGGTTGATCTACATTGGCATTCCATTTGCATAAAATAACAAGCATTACACATGTGGGTGTGTGTGTGTATGTTAGTGAGTGTATTAAGCATAAACTTAATAAACAACATGGCACACATACACACACACAACAGTTGGAGAGAAACTTCCACACACATACAGCTGAATTTATGCACATAAACGTGACCGTTACTTGCTTCCTACTTGTTGTTGCTGTTTTTGTTGCTTGTGTTATGCTGCTGGTTGCGCATTTTATAGTTTTTTACTTAGTATAGGTTTGTTGCATAAATAAGCGCCAAGTTTTAATAGTGGGCGGGGCTGCAATTACGCCCACAGTCACATGTATACGTAAATTTTCGTGCAACCTGTATTGGAATCCATGAATAAAGTCAGTAAAGGGTGTTCTGCTTTGGCTCTTTATACCCTACAATCATTTGCTAGGGGGTATGTAAAGTCATCTCAGTTTCTATACTTTCAAATTTAAACAATCTTTGTTTTCACAGCCGCTTATCTAACTGCTGTTGGCTTTCAAGCACTCCATTATGTAATATGCTAATCAGCTGTGCTGCTCCATCCTTTAACTCTATGTTGGCCACACCCTGTAGTCCCGTTTTGTCTGCTACAGTATTGGTTAGGTTACTTTCAAGGGTGCAGGTCATGCACAACCCCAACACACATACACACACGCACACCAACACACCTGGCACCTGGCTTATGTTCTGCCATGGGCAACTCGTGCACTTTGGATATAAATTATTGCATATTAACGTTAAGTTTTCAGCGAAATTAGTTTTCCACAATCTCACACACTCAGTGCATTTTGAGTTGTGGCAAATTATTTATAAAATGCTTTTTGCTTTTGCCTTTAATTTCGTTGCTGCGAATGTAGAATGCAATTAGTGTGCTCCGATTGCCTGGCAAGGAAATGGCGCGTGAGTTAATCATGGCTTTCACTAGCGAGAAAATTAACTAAATGTCTCACACCACACTTCTTTGGGAATGCAAAACAGTTACTGCCAGGAAACAAACTCGATATTTAATGCCAAATATGAAATTGTGCGGAAGGAAAAACGAATGGCAAAATTAAAGTGCAAATAGCTGCAGTATGTTGAAAACAAATTCTACTGAAAATGTCAACTGAGCAAATGTGGTGTAGTTTTGTGAAATTGTTTTCCAGTTGCCATGTAGTACAGAATTTCCCAGCTGGCCTACACTGCTCTCTGTTGCTCCGCCTACCACATGGCGTATGTGTAATGTGAGTGCTTCGCACGACCACACAACTTCAAAGAGCGTCAGAAGCAGTGGCAACAGCCAGGCGAATTGTGGCGTTGCCTGTCATTAAACTGGCACCACGACCCTGCTTCCTCATCCCCGTAACATTCAAAGACTGAAGCACATACACTTGTTAAGCAAACACACACTTTCACACACAGAAGTGTGTTCATGGCTTTGAAAGTTACGCTGAAAAAGTTGGTATATTGGAAAAGTTTTCCTTCTTGATTTTTAATATCACAGGTGAGCGTAAATAATTTATTGCATTCATTTACGTTTCACTTCCAATCGCGCCACGTAAACATTTCCAACAGCAAAACAGCCAGCGTGGCAAAGAATTTTCACAGTAAATGGAAAGGGAAAGGGAAACCGAGCCACAAAATTTATTTATACGTTCATACAATAAAAGGCATAAGGCTTGCTTTGCTGGAATAAGCAACGGCAGCATGTCAGCTAGAACGTTTTAACAATGTGCCAACATCGCAGCACAAGCCGAAGCACAAGCCAAATCCTTTTAGACCATAGATAAGGAAACTTTAATAAACACGCCACACACGCAACCTGGGGAAATTGATAAGAATATGAAAAGTTTGTGCTGGGCACTGAGCAGCTGGTTCAGTAAACGACAGACCGGCAGTCAGTGTAGCGCATAGAAAGACAGAGAGACGGACAGACAGACCGAGAGCCCTACAGCCATACATCCAAGAGGGGAGTAACAAATTCCTGTGGTTTCCTCAAGGTACGTGGGAGGGTGCAAAACTTTGCACATTGCATACTTTTAGGAGCTGCTCGATGGCTGCTTAGCTAAAGGCTAAAAGTTGCAGCTTTTTAATTTGTATAGCTCATAAATAAAATTCAGTTTATGCCAAGCATCCCATGGGGTTATCATAGGGTCTGTGGGGTTAGGTTGATTAATGGCCCTATGCGACCGAGACTAACCTGTGTTTCTTCAACTCCATTTGCTGCTGCTTCTTCGCCTCCATGTGCTTCTTTGTAATTTCATAGTTGCGCTGATGAATCTCATGTATTTCTCCAATGTCATGGTAATTGGCCAACGAACTAAACGGATTGTTGTAGATGCTGCCAACGCCTCCGCCATGATGGCCATGTCCATCGTGTCCGTGATGGGGCGCAAAGTGGGAGAAATCATCTGCAATGACAAAGTCACCTGAACCGTTAACAATGCAGTTAATTAAACAAAATATTGTTGCAGCTGTCAGTAGCCAAAGCACCTACTAACAAGTCCCAACTACTAATGCTGACTTTCTACTCAATTTCGAACCAAAACCATTGCATTATTACATATACTTATATTTGGTACACTGTCCACTGACCATTGTCCATTGTACAGTTTTCACTGTCCTTGTACAACACAGTTGATAGCCAAGTTAGTAGAAACTGCCAACGTAAAATGAACTACTTATTTTAAGCGAATTCTAAATGTAGGTCACGTATGCTTGACGCTTAGATACTCTTTAAAATTTGCTTCATCAATCATACATCAGGCATATCAACAAATTTCCAAAGTTTCCCCAAACAGCATTTGTAACTCAATCAAAACTTTTGTTAGTCTAACTTTTATTTTCATAACTCAAATTTCATCCTAAATTTAACATTTCTTAAATCGCTTTTAAACAAAAACACCTACGCTTTCTAGACTTCTGACTTTCGTAACTTTGTCTAAGCTTTGCCGATTACTATAGCCTTTGGCGCTGAGTGTGTTTTGGGAGTAATTCAGGTACATTATTTAATTGATTTTGACTTTGGGAGTCAGAATTTAACAGATTCTTATAAGGTTTTGGGCGTAGGTGAAGAACTGAAGTAAACAATTTGATGAAGAACTTCTGCACACAATAGGTTAATACTGCTCTTTAGCTCTGTGCTAATATTTATGTTACTTTTGTGTCTAAATTTGTTCTGAAAATGGTCTTAAAGTTATAAATTCTTCAATCTAAGTATGTCGCTGTTTATAAGCAGCTTAAATTCTTGACGCATTCTTCAGACTTTCTTTTTGTTTCTTATTCCAAAATGTAAAAACATTTAATGTATGTTGTACTTACCCCCAGGACGAGCACCTCCCCATCGCAAGCTCTTGTCGTAGCGGTCTATGTAGTGGGGACCGTGATATTGGGGCTGATACTGGTTATAGTATTGCTGCTGATAATAATGTTGCAGCTGCTGTGGAGTCAGCTGTGTCTGCTGATGCTGTTGGGTGCGACGTTGGTGCTTGCCATTGAATGAGTAGACATGGTGGGTGCGAATGTATTTCTCCTCCACCTAAAAAATAGGGGAGTGATAAAAAATAATGAATGTTAAATTGCAGTGTTAAATAAAGAGCGGATAAAAGTCAATTCAATGTCAAAAGTTTTGCATACACTGGCAAATTAAAAATGGATTATATTACAGTGGGTAAGCCCCATCCATCCATCTGCCTTTCCACACCCCTAAGCACCGCCCTTACCTCATATCCAAACACATACACATTCAGCCCGGTCAGTTGCTGGTCGCCTGGGTGCGCGTTTATGAATAAATTTCATTTTAGAGTTTTCCATATTCTGTGCGCCAGCGGCAGATATAATAAATTTATTTATATTTCATTTCCTTTTCTCTTTTACTGTTGTTGTTGTTGCTGTTGTTGCTGTACCTACAGTTGTGCTGGTGCCTTTAGTGAGGAACAGCTGCTGCTGTGGTGCTCTGGCTGTGGCCGAGGATGGCCCTGGGTTCGGGTTCACGTTTGGGTTTGAGTTTTGGGTCTGGGTAATTAAAATGAAAGCTCCATGAGCCGCGCATGTAGGCCATAATTATAAAATGGCTTAAACTGATGTTAATCTTAATGCAGTCCCACTGACATTTCGACATCCCCTGACAGCCATTCCATATCTTTGTAGAGGCAACACTATCCGGGCTTAATGCAATTTGGTTTCAAATAACATTTCTGATACATAAAATTCAATCACGCATACGCACCTTTTTCCCATTGATTAGCCAGGTGATGTGAGGCGCTGGTCTACCACGTGTCGTGTTGCAAAGGGCAAAGAGCTTCTCGCCAATTGCAAAAGGTGTTCGTTTTCGAAACTTGATGGTGGGCGGACCTGTCTGAGGCACTAAAAAAACACAAGAAACACAAGATGGAAACTTCAATTAAAGGCTGCTCTCGTCTGAAATCAACAGACAGGAATTACGTACAGAACACACTCATCAGTTCATCGGCGCTGGCTTTTGTAAAAATGGGCGTATCTGTAGAGACTTCACAGTAGAACTGCCCCGAAAGGTCGAACTGCACATTTTTCAAGGTCACCTGCGTCTCGTTCGAGTTACTCCACTACCAAAGCAAAAAGAAAGTCAAAAACAAAAAAAAAATGATTATAAATTTATTAAAGGAAATTATTATTAACAGAACTTAAGAATCTCCTTGGGCCAACCTTTGTCTGCTTACCATATTTAGAGGCATAAGTGTATTATAATTAATTGAAATTTTCCAAATGGACCACAAAAGCTGCTGCCTTGGGCTCAATTTCATTATGTAAACGTTGTGGCCAAAAATAAACACTATGTACATTTCTGTGCTCTGACGTTGAGTGGACGTTTTGCTCTTAATTATTTACTTACAGTTGACTTAATTAATTCTTCAAGATATGCGCTTTGTTGATTAAGTATTATGTCACAAATATGTGTGCAGAAATACCATTAAATAATTAATGTTTACTGAAGTACTGAAATCATTGACGACCAGCTAAGTGACACATTAAGTTGCTTTTATAATTCAGCTTGATGAAATCGTTAAGCGAAAAAATAGCATTTGATCCAATTTTTTATTCAACAAAGAATTTGTATTAAATTAAAAATTTATTTGAAGCTTATAGCCGCATAGCTGTTTGCAGATCGATATCATCAGACAATTTCTAGACATTGTGTACACAGAACTGAATATTTAAAGGGTTTTTGGTAATACTTACATCAATTTCAGCCCCTTCAATAGTTGAATTACGAAAGGGAGGAGTTCGTCCATTTATAAACTCGAAGAATTTGCCCTTGTCAACCTTCAGCCATGTCACCTGCAATCAAAAGAATTCCTTTGGTAATATTAAAAAAATGATCCATAACTGCTTACAGTCTGGTTGTTTGTGACAGTGATTGAATAACTGACTCAATTTTGATGTCGACTGTCACTCAATACGTTGCATAAACGTAGTCGTAATAACCAGATAATAATTCAGAAAATTCAAAGAAAAAACAATGAACAAAAAACATAAAAATGAAAAACAAAAAAAATTGTATATGATTTTAATAAATAAATGGTATTTTAATGCAATTTAACTTTGCAACAAGTTGCATAAACTTTTTTACAATGCGACAATTAAATTGCGCGTTAAACTGAATAACAGCAAATAATAGAATGTTTTATTGAAACGCCAGAAGCAAACAGTTGGGGACATGAGGTGGGAGCCACCAGTTGCCACCAGTTGCCAGCATTTGACAGTGGAGCAGAGGGATTTCTTGTTGGCTGCGTAATTAAAAACGAGATCTCTGAAAGCGACATGAATGTGCGACTATGACTGAAAAAGTTGCTGTCGCTGTTGCTGCTGTTGCTGATGCTGCAGTCAACAGTTGCAACTGGGAGCGAGGGGAGCTTAAAGCAATGCGAACAAACACAAATATGCGATGCAAATGAAAATTAATTTTCATACACAACTTGAAATTACAAACAAGTTTTCCCAAAGTTCTTTTTTTTTTTGGGGGGGTGGGCGATAGACCGCGAGATAACCCTTGAGAGCGACGCATATCAAGGGCTTTTAATTACGCACAGCATTTATTTATTGCACTTTTGACACGAGTCTGAACGTCATTCAGTACAGCCCGATGATAAATGTTATTTTCGTTGATATCATCCTTATAAATTAATTAAAATCTCGAAACGAAAGTTGCGTGCTGAATTCGAAATATTTGATTGACTTGCTTTTCACAAATTGCATCGATTGCATGCAACTTAATAATGTTAATGTTGTTTACTACAAAAGAATCTGTGGTATGATGAACGACAGGCAGACGAGGCGTATGCGTAATTTGGTCGCCAAATGTCGTCGTTACTCACGCATGTATATTGTGTATGGTCTGTATATGGTTTGTGTATGGTTTGTGTACGGTTTGTGTACTGTGAACAATCGATAAAACACACGCTCACAAAACAAACATAAACATGCAACCACAATGGTCGTAACCACGTTCGCCTTTCCCCATTTCCCCCTTTCAAATGCGCATCAAATTTTATCAGCCACTTGTGGAAAAAATATTTGAAACAATTCCCCTTCGATATGTGATACAAGCAAGATATGAGCATATTCGGTGCCATGTCTGTAATCATAATACTTAATAACTAAAGTGTGTACCACAAAGTAATCAAACTCTGGGACGTTCTCTCCGCCTATCAGACAGTCGGTGGCGTGGCCTGACCCAACTCCATAGGGATCTCATTTGCTCCAGCTAACCACTTCTACTCCTGCTTCTTTTTTTATTGTTGTTGCTCAGGCAGGCATGAGATTGGCATGTGTTTGCTTTGGCGTGTCCGCTGTGCCATGGTTTGACTTTATATTTTGTTTGTGTTTATTAGTCCGCTAACATTCAGTACTCACTGTACAGGGCCCATACAGTGCCCGCACAGTGCCGTCAAATCAAAAGCTCATTAATGTGGACCTGGGACTCCTTTTTTGCCCAACCTGCCATTTGTAGCGTAATTAGTTTATTTAATTTATATATATGTACAATTTTCGTTTTTTCTCGCTTTCATACGCCCAAAAGTGTGCTTCAACATGTGTAAGTTGAACGACAAAAGGCCACAGTCAGAGTCAGCGTACCTGTACCAGTTGGAGTCCCTGTACCAGTCAGAGTTACAGTCAGACCTGCCTGCTGATGGTTGGTTCTGTGTAAGTCTGAGTGAGTTTCAGTGTGTTCGCATTTGCGTTTTAATTGCCTTTTTAGTGCCACTTCCACACAATTTGCCACGCTTCGTGCAACAATTCGAATCAAAACGAGTTGCCGGAGTGAAGCTAACGCACTCGGTTATATAGTCAATTATACTAATTAGCCACAGCAACAGCAACAGCCAAAGCAACAGCCACAGGCACAGCCCGAGTCCGAGTCAGAGTCAGAGTCAGAATTAGAGTCAGAGAATTAGTTTGGGTTAGAGTCTGGCACAGCGGCAGCAAAACGTCCAATGTCCAAACGTCCAGCGTCAAACTGGTCAAATAAACTAATGTCTACATGTAAACACGGCAAATGCTGCGCTTATTTTACCGCCCAACTAATTGGTCTCCCTGCCCTGTTACCTGCCTTTACAGGTGTATCTACAAATGTGTCAGCAATCAGAATAATGCCCTCATACGAATTTAAATGAGCTCATTCTGTGAAAAGTTTCGCATGACAAACACTTTAAGCTCTAAATCAATTTGTGGAATGGAAAATAACTAAATTTTAAAATGCGTTAATAATTAATTAATTTAAGTAATTATAATTTTGGTTTACTTTCGTATTGAATTCAAGTATAATTATTTAAATAAAGTTTGAAGTCAAAGAATTGTTTTTTTCCTACTTTTATATGTTCCTTTGTTATTCTCTTTGCGGTTGTCGGTTCGAGCCACAAAAATCAATATATTGTGCGGCTCTAAAACACTCAAGTTTGTGGCATTTTTGCGCCATAAAACTTGTACGCTTTTATGGTACTTAAAATGAACAAAACGACAAGCTCAAGCACAACCGCCACAGTCAGTTTGAGGAGCCATTGGCGGTGCTTATGTCTGGGCTTGGCCTTGAATTTGTATGCCACGATTTGTAGTGCCACAAAGTTCGAAACTAAGCTAAAACTGAAAGTATGCAGGCCAAAGTCTGCCATTGCCGCTGGGGTCAATGTGGCAGGAAAACTAAGCAGCTCATTTGCCATAAATTCAAAGGCGTTGCCTCTGGGGTAATGTGCGTGTTCCTTGATGTTTCGTGACAGTAATAAGAGACTTGAAGTAAAATTAATTGTCGCAACTGAAACTGAAACTGAAACAGCAACGGTAGCTGTAGAAATAGAAACAGAAGCATAAATAGAACGAACGGAAGTGACAGTCTGGGTTAGAGTTGAAAACGGAATCGGTAAAGCAAAAGAAAATCCTTTTGATTGCAACTCTTTCACGACAGCTGCAACTCCTGACAGTGCTGTCTGTGTTTTGGCCCCAAAATGATGGCATGCAACAACCAGGCATCACCTGCTACAATTTAAGGCCAAAACTTTTCACATAAAGTGGCACAAGGTAAACGAAGTTTCCCAATCGTAGATGCATTTTCAATTTAAACTTTTAAATCGCGTTCACCATTAATGCAGCAAACTAAAGTAAATACAGGGAAAAAGAGAAATTTACATTAATAAATAATGGTGGCCTTACCTTGAAGAGTATTTCTGGTACCACATTGTGCCTGCACTTGAATGTGGCACTGGATCCACGCTCCACATATCTCGGCACCACCAATTCCACATTCACATCCGATTGTCCATCTGTGGGCATCGCAAAAGAAATAAAAGAAATATACACACACATTTTTAATAGCAGCAAATTGAGTCAACAAAACAACCACAATAACAAAACCCCCTTTGGAGAAAAGCACCTTCCTGGTGTTCAATTGTGGCTTAATTGAAACGCCATTAAAAGGCAAAAGTAAAATGAAAAATAAATAAAAAAAATAAAAATACAACAACACGAGAAAATATGCAGTTAATATAGGGCAGAAACTCCATCGGCAAACAACCTTTTTAAATTGGCAGTTTAAGGGGTGTAGGCCCTTCTCTGACCTCCGACCCGAGCTCGATAAATCTTAATTTGTTTGCCAAAGTGCACATGAAAAATTTTTCGCCTGCATTCCAAAAATACTTCTCTCAACGGCTGTCTGTATGTGTATGCATACACATGGACATGGGCAGTCATTGAGTGTCAATTATTTATGTGGGTGTATTTCTGCCTCCCTGGCTTACTGGGTGTACGACCAGCGGCTTCAAGCAGCGATGATTTTACGATGATTTTATGTATTGTTTTTCCATTCAGGCGACACCTGTTCTTGTACACTTTTCCAAGTGCAGACATTGAATAGCACTTCCAAGAGAAACAAGTAAGAAACAGGACACAAAACCACAAGTAGCAAAAAACACGAAACAAAACCATCAATTGTAATAGGAGCAAATCGCCAAGAAAACCGAATCGATATTAATTAAAAATCACATCAAATCAAATATCGATATTATCAACAACGAATTAAATACGATATATCGCAAGATAAGACATAAACCAAATATCGCATGCGATATATGTCCAATTATAATTACTATGGTAGCGTGCGTGCATTGTCGCAAGCAGTCAGTCAAAACAGTGCAGTCCTACAAAGCCTCACAGCATGACGTTGCGTGCATGTTAACTGTTACGTGTCAGCTCTTTGTTTATGTCCGATTTGAGCAACCAGGATAGTTTGTGATACCGTCCCAAACACATTTCAAATTACAATACCGTACGATAAGTGCAAATGCCTAAAAATGGCATTGAAGTTTGAAAATTATTTCATTCTTGTGGGAAAACGGGGCGTGGCAGTCCAAAAATTTTAATACAATGCATTTATGCTGTCTCTAGCAACCTACATACCAAAAATGATATTCCTAAGTGCTATAGTTACTGAGATATTTGCTTAAAACATCAATTTTTCCGAGGTGACCATAGTTTTTACAATTTGCGGGGGCGGTAAGGGGCGTGGCAAAGATTTGAAATAAACTGATCTGCTCGCGAAGCAAACGGACTTTCATTCCAAATTTGGTGTCTCTAGCTTTTAGTTTAAAAGATCCAGGTGTTCATACAGACGGACGACAGACGGACAACGGACACACAACGGACATTGCTATATCGTCTCGGCTGTTGATGCTGATCAAGAATATATATACTTTATGGGGTCGGCCACGCCTCCTTCTGCCTGTTACGCACATTTCGCTCAGACAAACTTAATAGACCCCTCTACTCTTTTTTAGAGTACGGGGTCTAAAAATTATTTGGGCAGTGAATTTAAAAGTTGCGCATTTATTACTTAATCGAAGAATAATAAAATATGATTATCTCTGCGCAATTGCACTTGCTTTAAAGTGTAATTAACAATTGAAACATTAAAAAAATTGATATAAATATTGCAAATTAATCTCTTGCTTCCGGCAGACGCTGCGTATGTGTAATATATTTGCAAATACAATCAAGGCCAGATTTTAAATATGTAAATACTTGTACATTACTATTGATTGGATAAATGTTAAATACAGTGGAACTTCAACTATATTAAATTAAATATTACAAGAATTTTGACATCTGGCAAAGAAAAAACTTCTTCTTTGACAACAGTTCCAACAGTTTGCAATAATTAGCAAATGGCTTTCCAAAGAATGACTGAGAGAAAGAGAAATTGAGATCGATAAATTGAGTTGTGAGCATTTCCGCTATTTCCAATCATAATTAAGACACCAAAAACGGCAAAAACGGCAATGGCAAATGGCAAAAGGCAAACACATTGCCCCATTTGCTATAGGGGATGGGGTGAGTCTACAAAGTGGCGCCAATTTCATTTTCATTTATTCACACCACGCGGCTGTCGTCAGTCACGCAAAATGTCAACGACTGAGTAAGTAAAAAACGTGTCAGGCAGCGCGAAAAATATGGTGAAAAGCGGAAAACAAGAAAAACCAAATGAAATGAAGCACGTCAAGTGTATGACAGGCAGGCAGGCAGTCAAACATTGGAACATTTGCTTGTTGCCCGTTTGGTTGGCAACTTGTTGCAATACACAACGAACATGCCAAGCCTTCATTGGTTTTGTGGCATTCCCTACAGCATATCGTCTCTGCCTATGTGTGTATGTGTGTGTGTGTGTGTGTATATGTTCGTGCCGCACGCTAACGAGCAGTAATTCACGAAAATTCAATCATGCCCAGCTGGCCAAGACTTGACAGACAAACCGCAGCCTCCAGCTTCCAATCTCCTCTACCTCCCACTTTCCCCGCCCAGTTCAATATGGGCCAAAGGGCACACAGTCATGGCACGAACTCAAACACAAGTTGACTGACTTTTTGCCACTGCCACTGTTACGGGCTCGCTGCCCGACGCTGCTTTGATAATCATGACGAATATTTGGTATTAATGTCGCCACACTCAACGTCGATTCCTCTGTCCAGACTTGGCAGCTAACCAATACTAAATGCTTATTAAAAAAAAATGTAATAAAATTGGAAACTTTACAAGGACTTGACCTCTGTGAGGATGTTGGTCGGCCGCAATTATTCTTTAGCTCCCTGCCAGCAAAGAAAAATAAAAATATAACAATTTTCTGCCAAGACCAAACTGCTGCCATCACTGTTAGCTAACTGGAATCCTTGCGCCTTGTTGCTTCCTGTAACCGCAAGGAGCAGAAGACTACAACACAAAAAAAAATGAGCTCACATTGACAACGACATCGCGAGCGTTTTGTTGTTGTTGTTGTTGTTGTTGTACGTGGTGTACGTGTTTTACAAGCGGAAATTGATGATTTTCCACAAGTCGAGCGACAATAAAGCGTGCAACATGTCAGCAAAACGCAAATAATCAATCAATCAACATTATCAAGGGAGAATGAGTTTTAGCCTGCCTATATCTACAACTGTTGCAACTGTTACCCACTGTGGGCTTAGCCTGGCCTAAACCTGAACAGCTACATCAGCATTTTTGTAACGCTGAAAATTTGAATACTCAACTGCAAATTGGATTTAAGCCAAGTTTGAAGCTCGAGAATTTAATAAAATTTCCATAGCAAGTCGAGGAGAGGTTTAAAATTAAATTTTTAGACTCAGAACAAAACTTGAACAAATTTCAAGCATGTTTCAAACGCATAACTCTTTGGCAATTAATGAAAATGTTTTTCACTTTAAAGAATGCTAAATCCTTAGCTAATTCCAAGCAGAAATATTCTAAATTAATTGAAAATTTTCGGAGATTCATTTCGTTAATTGCTGTACTTATATAAATGAAATACCCATAAAATAAAGTGAGTGATTGCAATGGGGAATGGGTAAGCAGCTGAAAATATGAAAACTTTTGTCTGTTGGCCAAAACTGTTTACAGTTAACTGTCCGCTGGTTAACACTAATTGCAATAACATCAATAAATAAATGATTGTTGCAAAGACAAACAGTTGGAAGTCCAACATTAACAACAACAACATCAACCGTGACAGACTGAGCAAGAGACCATAAACAGCATTTGCTGGTCGTCGATTGTATTCATATTTTCAATTGATTGCTAAATCAATATTTGAACTTTGGCAGCTGCTCAACAGTCGCAATTCGCCTAAGGGCATAGACCAAAAAAAAAAAAAAAGCTAAAAAAGTAAAAGAAATGTGGTAAACGAATAGAGCGAATAAGTGATCCACATTTGTGGCTGATGACTCGTTGGCTTGCTCGATATATGGTTGTATATATAGTATATGTAGGTATATGCCACGCCTGTTGCAATGACAACGCAGAACGCAATTATAGTCCTTTAGCTGAAGTGGTAAGCACTATGTGCTGTCTATTCTGCCTTCGTCTCTTACCCCTTGTTCCTTTACTTTTTGCCTCCATGTCCAGCCATCTGTCAGTTGGGTTACTAAAAGCTGCCCAGGACTGACAGAATTTCCGACACTCTGTTGCTTTTCAATATAATGTTGAATCATTATGGTTGATTGGCAGACCAAGAGGGCTCCTCTTTCCCTCTCTCTCCCACTCTCACTCACTTGTTCTCCCTCTCACTCTGTCTTTCCCAAAGGGCATTACTTCTAAGCAATATGCGCACATTCTGCTCAAGTTCATTAGTTCACACAGAGACAGGCAGACCAACCGTCTGATTGACTGGCTAACAGACATTGTCTTCTCATACCGTTACCATTTTCCTGCTCATTATTGCCATTTGATGTGGCCCAGTAACTTTTCAGTTTCAATATTGTGCGTTGCTAAGGGTAGATACAACTACAACTTGCTGTGCTTAATTGATTTACTTGACTAACTTTGTGGCTTTTCAATTTATATTTATGCTTGATCGACAATGGTCAAAACTAATCAATGTGGTTGCCGGATATATACTTTCGGGAACGAACAACAACAAAACGAAAAAAAACATTTTCCCATAACTTCTCCATAAGCCAACCTAAGCAATAATGACAGAAAACAGTTCAAGGAGCTGTGTTTAAGCAAGTCGAAAGGATAAAGCCATAAGTCGTTATGTAGGCTGGTTCAGGCTATTGTTGTTGCCAGTGGAAAAAAAAGAGATTTTGAAAAGACAAAGGAAAAGGGAAATGGAAATGGAAATCGGAATAAAAATGGAGAAAAGTAAGCCAAAGTTAGGTCTGCTAGCAAACGTGTCGGTGGCATAAAGTAATTTTATAGAACAAATCACAGGCATTAGTGGATATAAATCCCGTTTATCCTTGCTTGTGTATGCGCGCGTGAAATTTAAATATGTACCGGACGCAGCAGGGGGAACTGAAAGACAGGAAAACGAATATAACAATAGAGAATCCAAGAAAAATGGTCGTCCTTTACCAAGGAAGTGGCCTCCACGCAACTCGAACAAGCTTTGGGTGCCAAAAATATAATTTAATACAATACTAAAGAATACAAATAAACTTAAATATAAAAATATAAGCTATTGTTTTTATGCCAGCTAAATTGTACGGCTGATGGGTCCATTTAAGTTATTCTACCTTCCAGTGAATTTTAAGTAGTTGTTGGCCATATATCAAAGAGAGTTATCTAATGTGAGCAATTGTTGAACTGATTTGAAACACTTTCCTTCAACTAAATGCCACTTTATTGAATGCATTTGATTTTCAATTTCATATTTATTTTTTATTACATTTGGAAAATGAAATCAGATTTTTAAAATCACAAATCAAAGGAACTAGCCAGCGTGAATGCCTTTCAGGTACACACGCAAAACACACACACATACAGTACAGTGATGCCAGGGCCAGAATTAGAGACCATAACCGAGAGAGAGAACCTTGTATATGACCGACAAAAAGTAGCCAAAACAAGCAAGTGCCAGCGCAACGGGAAGTAAACATCCCGTTTTGAAAATTTTATCTGGCCATCCGGCAGTTCTGGCACTGACTACACAGTTAACGGACCAGCAGCATTCCTACCTCCCTCTCTCTCCCTCCTCCCGCATTGTAGTTGTAACAAAAACAGAATGAAAAAAAAGAAGGAAAAAGAAAAAAAAAAAAGAGAATCCGTTTATAAGTAAGTACATAAGAAAATGGCTTCAAGGGCACGCTCTGGTGGCTGCACAACCACGGCATGCCCAACTACATCCCAACGTCCGTCGGTGCGCCCAGCACGTAGGGTATATACAGCACGCCCAGTGCCCATTTACAAGGCCGTGGAACAAACACATGTAGGCCATGAATCTCATAACGAGTGTTAGTCATGCGCCACGGGTTTCACTTCCCCTACCACTTCTCCCTTTCATTCTCTGTGTGAGTGTATATGTCTGAGTGTGTGTGTGTGTGTTTGTACATGTGTTTGTGTGCCAGTTGCCCTCAGTTACCGGTCCAGTAAGTGCGGCCAGAAGCAGGACCAGCTCCACCCTGTAACTGCCTCGTCAAGATGAGGACCATTATAGAAATGAAAAGCAAACGCGATGACGACGACAACGTTGGCAAACACATAAAAGTGCTTAAATTACTTTTAAGCGAAATTATGTTTTATTAATGCGTTGGCCAGTGCCAACAACAACAGACTGAGAGACTGACAGACAGAAACACAAACAAACAAACAAACAAACAAATATTGCAAATTAGTTGCGCGAATGGTTTCGTTTTTGGTTTCCGTTTCTGTTACGTTGTCGGTTTCATTTTCATACAGTTTTAGCTGCTGGCCAACACGGCGAATGGGCAATTTTATATGTAATTGCATCATATATGTATGTGTGTGTGTGTGGTTGGAAGTAATATAATTTTAATGCCTGAAACTGACGCTTTTAGAGCTTGACAACTTCTCATTTGTGGCAACAGCTGCCTGAACACATTTATTCATTCATTTCCCTCTGAAGGATTTACCAATCAATTTTGGAAATTCGCTTAAATCATTGATGAAAAATGCCCGTAAACCAGTTAACCAGGATACAACAATTTGGTTGACAATTTTCCACATATTTTTCGGTGCGGTCGAACATGGATTTGTTTATTTCAAAATCTGTAGCAACTCTCAAATAAATAAATTTAGAAATGAAACCGAACTGAACCAAACTGAAGTGACAAACAGCAGAAAATTATTTATTATTTGAGTGTGACACACAGCTGTTATAAACAAAATTGAAATGGAAAAACTTCTAGGCGGTTGAGCAAACTGCGAATTCTTAGAATGGGCGGGTAAAGTGAGGCGTGGCAACAGCTCACCCACCTGGACAATTAATTAAGGCCTGTCATGGCTAGCTGGCGAAGTCGGGCTGCTCGACAACAACCAAAAGCGACCGATATCAAAAAAACTGAAATTCAAGTCCGGAATACAACCACAGCTGCAATATTTGTATAACGTATACGTAATTTGCCTAAGCAAATTCTTTGCGCATTGCCCAAATACCAAAATGCCAGTATTTGATGTTGCCCTTATCTCTAATCTACACAAGCATTAAGCAAGCGACACAAACATGGGCCAAGCTAAAGCCTGACAATCGAGGAAGGCAAAGGACCTGCGGCAATTTTCAGAGCCCTCTGATGATATTGACATTTATGCTCGGCCCACAGGCCACAGCCCGCAGCTCTCAGTCCACAGTTCTCCTCGGTTCTCAGTCCAGTCCCCTTTGGGCTGTTGTTTTTTTTCCATTTCTGTTTTTTTGTTGGTTGCTTCATCTTTTTTAACAAAATGTTGGGCACACTCTTTGATGACATTTGACAGCACCTGCTGCCAACCAATGTTCTTGGCTTGTTTTGACACACAGCCAATGGGCAGTTGGCAGAGAACCCAGGGAGGTAGAAAGTGAAAGTGGGAAGGGTATTAGCCGAATCTTGTTTTGTGTTGAATTTAGTGGGTACAAGTATTTGGCAGGTAGAAATGATTTGCCCTGACATTTGGCAGATAGCTTAATGCGTATTACAGTCGAGTTTCAGGCAACAAAAATTACGCAGTTTGCAGCGTCCAGCGCACACATGACCACAATAATAAAGACATATTTGTTTAGTGCCAATAAAGAGCTGACCATGGCTCAACACCCACAACTTGTGTGCGAAACAAAGAGCCACAGCCAAAGAGCCAATGTGTCTGAGTATGTGTGTGTTAGTCCTAGCCTCCCATAGTCCTTGTCCAATCAATGCCAAGCATGGCTTTTGTTTGCATTCCAATTTTGGTTGCTGCCTCGGGACTGTGGCGCCATTTAAAAATCAACGCAAAGTGCCTTCATTATGCGACTCGTGACCGTACCCAGAACCAGAACAAGAACGAGAACCAGTAACAGAACCAGTAACAGAAGCCGAACCAGAACTAAACCCAGACTCATACCATAACCAATGTCTTGCCAAAGGCTAGCATATTTTTATATTCAACCAGGCGGAGAAAACACTCACAAAAAGGCGTAACAATCAGTCCGGACGATCATAAAATCTATAAGTAGTCGTGGAGGGTTTTTGGCTTCTGGTTTTGGTGATTCTAATCAATAATTTACGCATTTTCATTTTGTTCAGCCCAAAGGTGGCATTAGCATTGGTCCCACAATTACAACGATAGAGAGACAGAGAGACAGATAGACGGACAGGCGGACAGACGGAGAGACGGAGAGACAGAGAGATAGAAGTGCCAGCCATTCAAGTGTGTCCCATTTTAAATGTGTTCTGTTTGTGTGAGTGTTTATTTGTGTTTGTTGTCCCTCTTGTTGTGCTTTCTTTTCTTTTAAGGAGCACGAAACATAGCCAAACTTGGTCCCGAGCCTGTCTGATCCTATTTCCCAGGCGCCCATTTTCTCAGCTCGACGCTGCATAAATTGTTGGTCGTGTGTCTGTCTTTGTTTTTAGTTTACAGCTAAAAAACTTTTGACTCCAAGGTTCTTGAGTTCTTAAAGTTTTATGTGATAATTTGCACATTTCATAATATCTCATAATATGATATATTATTTATGCTTAATTTTCGCTTATTGTTTGCATCCAGCGGCACTTGCATTGCCAAAGCAAATCCAATTATAAATAAGAAGCTACGATTTAGAGCTCTCCTCATTTCTCATCTCATTTTGGGCTATTACTCTGTGGGTAATTCCTTAAGGATTGTGTTTACTTGAGTGCGCATGTGGCTGCCAATTGACGCATATTTGACTTTCTGCTTTTCTTTCTTCTTGTATTTTTTTTTTTTTCTGCTGTATTTGAGTTAGCAACATAATACACAATTATTGAGGAGAGCTGAGATTTGGCTTTGGTCTGCCATCGTGTCGTTGATTGCCATCTCTTGAGCTCTGGCAATTGTTGCGTGAAGCACCACAACAAAAAATAACAACAGCAGCAAAAAAAGAAAACAACAACAACAACAAATAAAGTAGCTAGAAGAATACTAAGCAGCTTTGCTGCCATTTTGGCATTGAGTTTGGATCAGAATTTTAAATGCTCATCCAGCCAACCACAAAACTTCTAAGCAAATTCCAATGAAACGCGTGCTTTGAGTTTGCCTTTTGAATTGGCTGCGTTAATTAAAGCCAGACTAATGCTTAAACTGCACAAATGTGGCAATTAATAAAGCGCCGAAATGAGTTCAGCTGAAGTACGCACACACACACACACACACACACGGACTGTGTGCACGCATTACGTATACGCCACGCTACGCCGCGTGCTTCATGCTTTAGGCAGCAAGTCAAGTATCTTAGCAAGTAGGTGGCAAGACGAATATTCATAAGCTTCCTACATTTATAATATTAATTGAATTTGACGCATGAAATATTTTATTCATACACAATCCTGCTAACTGTGAGTGTGTGTGTGTGTGGGAGCATAAGGATAAGGCTATGGCTAAAATAATGGTAAAAGTGTGGGCGTGGCACCAGCTGCTAAATCATCAACTTATGGCCACATTAACAGCTGTAGCGAATTGGCAGTAGGCCCATAGCTGATTCTGACTCTAGCATTGCGTCGAGTCACCTGCCGCATATTAACTGCAGGCATTAAACATTGTTAAGAGCCGCAAAATCATCACAGTTTTAGCAAACACACATAGCACACACATGCCAAGGCCCTAGCCCTGGCCCTGGATCTGTCCCCTTCTATACTCATTGCACAGTCGGTTAGATAAATGACTGGCTTTCCACAAACACTCATATATACACACACAGACACACACTCATCCACACACTCTCTCACATGTAAGCCGCATCATTAGGAGCTAACTACTACAGAAGCATCTAAGCATTCTCCATGAAGAGTCAGTCAAATTAATTAGGCAGCTGTCAGACTTGTCTTCGTTTGCAGCGTTTTCGAAAGCTCAGTTGTGTTTGCATTCCCTGCCAAGTTAACCCAGAATGTAGTCTCTACCATCTGTTTCTCTATAAGTTTAAAAGATATATACTTTAAATGCAAACATATATCAGTTTAATGCCAAAGTAATTAGAGACAGATTGTAGGCTCAATTCCAGTGCATATACATAAATGTGTGATAGGAACTGCCTTTCAATTAACTCTTATTCCATGCATAAGATATTTAACACGAAAAGTATAGCTTTCTTTTGTATCTAAGAGGATTTAAAGTTATTTATCTGTTAACACTATTACGTAGTTTATAAAAACACAAATCTCTTTAATCACTATACACAAGTTTTAAATTTTAATATTCATTTTTAAAGAACGAAAAGTATCATTTTCACTTGATATATTTCCATTTTCGTTCTCATTCATTAAGTCGAGTTGAGTACGACTCGTTTTTGTTGTTTGTCACACTCAATTCATGCGGCTGAGTCAATTTTCAGTAATAACACTTTATTTGTCCCATTTTAGTTGTTCAACGACGAGTATGTGAGTAGGGAGGGTGGGAAAGGACAGACAAGACAGCTGCTTATTGTATGTCATGTGTTGTTTGTGGGCGTGCCTAGATTTCAGCAGCTACAGCTAGTGTTTTATTGCCTACTTTAGGGCGCACTCACACAGAGATACAAATGGAGGCGCAGTGAGGCAGTGAGTCGCTTCGCAGTCCTTTATGCGACCCGTTAACAATACATACTTTCAAGTGAGAACACACACAGACACACACACAAACACACGCACACACACACACACATGCACACACTTTTATACACAAACACAGACCAGCAGCCGAGTGGAAAAACAAAAACATTTGCCTTTCATTTGCGTCCCCTTTGCATAATAAAAATGTGTAGTTTACTTTTTTTTTGCTTTCTACTCGGTAGAACCAAACTCTGCCGTAGTCTCAGTCGCAGTTGCAGTCAGCGTCGCAGTCGCAGTCGCAGTCGGCTTCATCGTCAGAGAACTTTGCTAGCCCTTTGTTTTCACATTTGCTGTCGTTATTGTTTGTTTGTTTGTTTGCCAGCTTGTTATATTCTTGTGCCTGTGTGTATGAGTGTATGTGTGGGTGTGGCTTGTATGTGTGACATTTCCGCCTATGTTTAACTTTTCACTCAGCCTGCTTGCTCTACCCTATCGCTAAAAGGAAGACTCTATCCTTTTTTTTTCGGCCATTTTATGTGTCATTTTTTGCTTCAGTGCCGAGGCTTAATAAAGTTTTTAGTGCCTAGACATGTTTATGTTTTAATTTCCACCAAACACAGACTTTCTCTACACAAACACAAACACACACACACAGTCGCACACACGCAGAATCACACAGTCATTGCGTTTTTAATTAATTTTGCCTTCTGCTGGCAAATTGTTTCGTTGTGTGCGTCCTCTATTTATGTGCTCGTGTATGTGTGTGTGTGTGTGTGTGTGTGTGTTCGTAATAGCAATAAAATAAAATACGTTTTGCAGAGACTCGAGTTGGAAATTGTTCTATGCTTTGGCAGTGATTAAATTGTTATGACTACTCACAATGCCGCCTAGAAAGCTTTTGAAATGTGCTAAAAATATTGACATCCTGTGAAAATCTGAGACCAAAACCAAAACCAAGAATCGACTACTGATTTTGTTTAGACTCAAGCTAGAGGAAGGATAACAACCACATTTTGGTTCATGCTTTGTGGCAATCCAAAACATTTCCAGCTCACAGCTTGGGTCAAATTTAGCATGTGAATATGCGAGTATGAGCGCAATGAAAGGATTTCATATTCTCTTAAAACTTTTAAGCTTCCATTTACGTTTTACGATTGATAAACCAGCTATAAAATGCCTGATTATAACCAAGCAGCAATAAACAGTGAAACCACATGGACATTTCTAGGCAGCCTGACAAAAGGAAATGGAATTGGTTTGGGTTTATAGTCAAATTATATATCTATCATTGCCATTATTATTAAGCATAGAGAGCTTCAAATTCTACCAACAAATGTCAACGTTTGAGAATTTTGTATTTTAGAATGAAATTTCCACAAAATAATTAACAGACATACAATAATTCTCATTTTTAAAGCAGAAATTTTGCTAAATTCTCCACTCTGACAATTTAATTATTCTCTCAAACTCTGCCAGATGTGAATCAAGTCTTTTAAATGCTTTGCAGAGAAATATGATTCACATAACTTCGGTTGTAGCTTTATTCGATGGATTCAAGTGCTGTACAGCTTAGGCACCACAAACACTCAACATGTGTAAATATTGAAGTATGGTTTCTGCATAAATGACATTGGGGTGCTCTTTAAAAATTGAACTTTGCACAGTACTGTACTGAATTGACAATGATTGCTGGGGCTATTAAGGCAGTTTTGTCGTTTTTGTTGTCGTTTTGTCGTTTTCATTGCCATTGTCTTTCTTTTCGTTTATTTTGCTTGACCACAGGCCACACTTGTGGGCAAAGTATTTTCAGATTTTTGGGCACAAATTTATGCGTCATCAATTTAACCTTTGAACCAGGTCTACTTGGTTCCTAGAAAGGTTGGTTCGTTGGTTGGTTTGAAAGTTGGACCGTTGGACTGTTAGACCGTTGGACCATTGGTCGGTCTGCTTAGGTGTCCAACTAAATCCCTTAAATCCCAAACTTGTCATTGCTAACCAGCAGGCCTCATTCATTTTGCATGAATTGCCGGCAGCGTTTGACTTTAAAATGCTCTCGACCTTTGTTAAAAGTTTTCATGCCAAAGCCAACAAACTTTAGGCCAAAAATCAAAATGTGGCCAGTAATGAATGCGTCGGATAATTTGTCGGCTTATGCACGGTTCTCCGCTTAGATTTTGACTTGAATTCCGGATTTGGGCTCAAAAAATGTTGACCAAGTCCAGTATAAGTAAATTCTGGCGAATAATTAACGCTTCGCTGCACAGCATCGAATCCACTTTTGAGCACATTCCATTTCTGTTTGTCATTTGCCAAGGGACTCAATTTACATTTGTCCAGTCGAGTTCGATTTCACAGAGCATTTTCACATTGTAGTTGTTACTGCTGTTGTTGCTGTTGTTGTTGTTGCTATTGTTGAGTGTTTGCTGACCCATTGCGTGCCATTTGCCGATTTATGGCTTTTTGAAATTTATTTCGGGTCTGCAAGTTTCAAATGTCTGCCGGCAATGCCAACGCGTTTTTGTGATTTGGGTTGAATTAGCCAAGATTTATGCTGCAACTGCTGTTTGGCTTATTAAGGTTCATTAAAACCCACAAGAACAACATCAAAGCGGCGCAGAGCGGATTTAACTTTCGGGAAGCCGCATCCTGCGGCAGCAATCAAATAAAAATCTGACGACGTTTTATATTTTTTATTTTCCTTCATTCATCCTTTATTCATCTTATATATTTTATATACGACGCATAAAAAAGTGCCCTATCTACCACCAAAAGAAAAAAAAAGGCTGCAAGGACAATAAGTGTGGCTCTTAATAAACCCATAAATTTAGTGAAAAATGGTAAATCGATTTCTTTTCTTGCGTTTATTGTTATTACAAAACTGTCAGGGCAACTAAAAAATGTAAAAAATCGTCTCAAGCGAAAGCAAACGAAGCGCGAGGCAAATGCAGGCATCTCTTTTTGGGCCACACCAAAGTAAATCCTTTTTGATAAAGTGCTTTCATTCTCTTTCCACTCAAACTCACACAAATACTCACACACACTGACACAGTGGCACAACAACATAACTGCCAACTTCCGAATGGCAACTGGCAATTTTCGCGCGCTTTGCTTCAAGTGTAGCATTATGACCATTTTCACTGGAAACGCTTCGTTGGCTTTCGCAGTTTTCTGACTATTCTCTGGCTGAGTTCATTTTAGTGTCGGATTTGGCAACGAGATACCATCAGATTTATGCAACTTCTGCCATGCGTAATTATTTGCTGACACTTTAATAGTTTTCAATTTTACTTTTTGACTTTGCCAGCGACTCAAATGCTTTGCTTTGATAAAAAGCAACGAATTACATTTATCCAAGCCATTTTCTAATTTGCAAAAGATTATAAATATAAATAGGTTTCCTTCTTTGACTTATTTTACTTTAGAAAGCCATTTTAGAGATTCATTTGAAATGCAGTAAGAGCACGAAAATAACTCGAGTTTATCTTTAAGATATTTCAGGACATTCTATACTTTTGATCTTTTTTATCATTTCTTCTCAGAATGTTTGGTATTTTTTATAGACATACAGAGTATCTACTATTTCTACCCACACGAATCGAGCGTTTTGTTCACAATTATGGGTCAAATTCGTCGTTTTTCAAATCGTGCTCTCACTTTGGTATGCTTAGAAATTCTTGTCAGCTTTATAAATATTTGAGGGGCCGCACTTAGGCATAATTGTTTTGTTGGAGTTTTCTCTTTATTTTTCTTTACCGTTTTTAGGCAGCTGACGTCTGTTCTAGGCTCACATATACTTTCACACACAAACACACACACACATAGATTCTGGCATTTTTAATGTGTTCAGTTTAACGACATTACCCAAGACATCATAAATAATACAAATAATAGAAAACGTTGAAATATAAAATTCGTTTCTCGTGTTTTGCTTCCGTTGTCGATGCAGTGACAATTTGTCGTATGAGCAACTTTTTGATAGGCTCAGTTGTTGCTACGTTTTGTTTGCCGATAAACTTCCCACATCTCTGTCTCCTTCCCTCTCTCTTTTCGCTCTCTTTCTCTGCTTGCCGAAGGGAATCCTGAATGTCCTTGGTAAGGCGCCGCCACCCTAGGGCTTTTAAGTTTGACGCTCGTTTATAGACTTTGCACACTTTGCATTTACTTTACGGCGCCGCTGATGCGGCTGATAATAACACCACGTGGCGTATGCGCAATGCCAGCCCAGGTATAACAAGCGAATGCCAACGAAAAAAAAAAACAAAAGTTCCCCCAAAGTTTTTACAGCTCGCTACACACACACGCACACACTCACCCACACAGGAAAACAAAGCACAAAAAAAAAACAGAATACCGAGCCCAAAGCCTCCTTGCGTACACGGTCTTTAGTGTTGGGTGTTCCGCATTCCGTATCCCATTTCCGCCGTAGTCGTAGCTCAGCATCATTTACGTCTTCCCGTTTGCTGCTGATTTGGCATCTGGGCTTTACCAAAAATTTCGTCCACTTCTCATTGTCTACGTTTTGCCGAAGCTTGTTTTATAACTTTTTGATTGTCTTTGCGCCAAATTTGTGCGAAATTGTTTGAGTCGTGTAGCAAGTGCCTTCTACCTGAGCCCTGTGCAAATTGTATGCCGCGCATTACCACACACAAACCTTGCTGTCATGTGTAATATTTACTTTAATCTGATTTCAGTCGCTCAACTTAACTGAAAGTCTGGCAGGCTGGCAGGCTGGCAGGCTGACAGTCCAACGGCAGGCAGTGAGGCAAACTTTGCCCTGGGCGCAATTTATAGACATTCCATAATGCTTATGTATATATACATATTGCCAGTGTCAAGTTTTAAAGTCACAAGTACATTAAAGTGTGATACCAGCTGCATGTTAGCCTTTTTGCCCAAATTCTTTCATTAGTTATGCCACAAACGTTTTTTTTTTCCCTGGGACAAGTCAAAATCACAACATGAGCCAACGGGAGGCGACGTGGGATTGTCAAAGTCGTCACATGTCGCCTCGCAAATAGCTAGACATTCAGACGAGCTCTGGCTGCTTTGACAACTCTGGTTACTCTGGCCAGGAAGAGTCACGCAGTCTGGCAAACGCTTATTCAGGCAGCCAGTCAGTCACTCAGTTCGTCAGTCACTCAGTCAGTGAGTGAGCTCGAGGCTAAATTGTCTTCCAACCCACCGTCTTTGAGCAAGTCTGTCCAACCGTCTGTCGACTGTCCTCGCTCGTCTGTAGTCTGTTGACTGAAGTCTGTCGTCTGTGTGTGCACAACTTGGTTTTGCCGTTGGCAAGACCTGCCATTGAGGTTGCACAGAGCACACACTTACTTGCCTTGTTGTCGTTGTCGTTCTCGTTGTCGTTGCCTCTTATAACTATTACATTTATATGGACATGTGCGCACATTAAGCATACGCAATGAAGGCCAGCTTTGGCCCAAAGCTACCGATCCCACTGTCACCACATTGCTTGCCCGTGGTTGTCATAATATTTGTTTAAATGTAAATTTCATGAATGCAGTTATGCTGCTCTCTCGCTCTTTCTCACTCTATCTATTTTTCTTTTTTGTCCCTGTTTATGTAGTCAAATTGATTTATGTTATGTTTAAATTTGCAAATTGAATTTGACATTTAAGAGCTAAGTAAACAGTCATAAATTACGAGTACTTTTGTCCATAATGAACAAATAGTTGCAAGGTTTCAAGTTGAATGATACAATACATCGTGGCTTAAAGAAACTGGCTAAAACCACAACAGCGAGACCATTTGCCATTAAACCGCCAAGTAAATAATTCAATTCAAGTAATTTTAGCTGAAAAAATCAATAATAATCGCATTATTTGTTGTTGCTATTCTCGTCACACATTTTCTTTTTTCGGCTTCTTTAAATTTTGAAGTCACACAGCGATCAGAGCTGTTAATGTGTTGGCGTATGTGTGTGGGTATGGGTGTGTGTGTGTGTGTGGATGAAAAACTTTCACTTCCGGCAGAAGAAGAAATTTGCTGAAGTAAGGCAAAGCTATCTCTGTCTCTCTTTCTATCTCCCTCCTTCTCTATAAGGTTCATTTCGTTTAACGACTTGAAATTGATTTTACTGTGGCACCAGCGCATTTTATATGATGCTGCCTCGTATCTCAGCCATTGGCGGTGTAATATTGCCCAAACGTGCTTTACGACATTCACCGATCCTTGTTGCTTCATGGTCCTTGGTTGTGCTCCTTCAGCACCCGCATACTTCCTTCTCCACTGCCCGCTCCATTCAGTGCTTGGCGTATTAATTTTTCAGCGATTTCGTTGCCTCGACAACGTGTAATAGATACGAGGTATTTGCTCCAAGGTATAAGCTGCTGCTGGAGACTCTAAGAGGTAGAGGGAAATAGAAGGCTGTTGTCTTTTACGAGCTGCTCATTGAGTTTTTGATTAACTTTCGCCCCCAAATGAAGCTGTAATTAAATTTAATTTTGTGGCATACTTTTCAGCATCGTAATTAATGTGCACAGCCAAGTCGCTTATTGGTTTGGTAATCAAATCAAATTACCCATATCTACATACATTTGATATGCTGATAAACTGGTATACTGAAATACTGATATTCTGATAAATTGCCAATACGAGTATGTGTGCCATTGGCATTTCCAATTAATCCAGTGCAATCAAAGACAGAAACCGCATAGTAGTTTAATAAATAACATTAAAGAAATACGAGCTCTTAATTTAACACACTGTGTGTGTGTTATTTTGTTGCATGGCAAGCGGAAAGTGCAAAATGTTTGTTGATAAAGCTAACAATTTATTAAAATTAAAAACTTGTACTAGATATAAAACAACAAGATTCTTCTAGTACACGCCAAACACTCACACACACTCACATACACACTCGCACTCAGGTAGACTCTCTGGCATGACCGTAGCAGAATGTTTATGAAGTAAATAATCGAAGCGTGCGCCCTGAATTATTCATGAGACTTATGAAAAAACACAGAGGACTCCCAGCAGCAGAAGCAGCAGCAGCAGCAGAAACTGAAGCCGGAGCAGTCTAACAGGAAGCAGCTGTGGAAGGTGCTGAGGCTACTCCTGACCAACTGCGTGACATTCCATTGGCCAAGGTCGCTAGCTTTTCAAGAAAATCAACACGTCTGAAGGTGAGGGGATTTTGGGGTACGTTACATGCCTGCGCGCCATTTGCAATTAGCCAGGAAACGTTGTTTTTGCCATTTTTTGTTTTTGTTTATGTTTTTTTTCTTATTTTTTTCACAGCATATGCATATTTTAGCTTAAATGGCAAATTTTATAAATAAATTGTTGACCAAGATGAGGTTCTGCCGGAAAACCAAAACTATATGTATTCAACTCTGGTCATGGTAATTTAATATTCAAAGATTGTTGCTACCAGCTTAGGGCAACTTAAGCTTAAAGCAATTGCATAAATTTTCAAGTACAACCCCAAACCAGTTATGGCCAAATTCCACCGTAGTTTTGGCATACCAATAGTTGTGTAACCCCAATCCCAATATTATACACTTCTCTTCAAATATTCTGTTTAGTAACTCAAGTAACTCTCACTTACACAGTGTACTGGTGCAGTTGAAGCTGCGAAGCCAGAGATAAGAACAGTATCTACTTTAATTTATATCTACACTACTAGCTCTGCATTCATGTATTGCACATAGATTTAAAAATATAATTTAAATAATAAAATTTGCGATATTGACTTTTAAATTAAATAAAGTTCATTGCTGTTACCCAAAAACCATTTTAACATCAAATAAATAAACCATTTATTTTAATTACAAGCAAAACTATGTAATTTAGAACTCGTTTGACTTACTTATTGGCTTAGTTCCTAGTAATCCTACGCTTAAAACGATTATCCAAAAGTAATACATATTTGCTGCTGCCGTTGGTAAGGGTTTGACTTCTCGTTCGTTTGGTATCGATTTCAGGTTTTTAATTCCAAAATGCACAAAATGTGGTCGAAAAAAACAATAATACGATCTAAAACTGATCTGTTGATTTCTCGCTATGATTATCTTCACAAAATTCAAGTTGGGCCAATAAATGGTTATATATTGAATTGACCAAATCGGTGGCGTTGCATTTACAAAGGACAAATGATTTTCAGCTTTGGCACCAATTTTTACATTTAACTGCACTGCACACAATTGAAATTACAATTTCAAATGGTTTAGCACACAAATTGAACGAATTTCATTTGATTGCCGACATTCAATACTCAAAATCAAATTCAAATATTAAGGAAGTTACATTTTTGCGCAGATCCGTTAATTAAAATCGCTTTCGAAATAACTAAATTTAATCGCGCGAAATGTAAAGAGCCAAAGGATCTTTGGAGCAGGTGTTAAGTGCTTTATTGACGAAATCTTTTTATTTCTTTTTTTTTTTTTGTCAACTTTAAACACTTGCACGCACTGAGACACTCACACCTGCTTTGAACTTTCCCTTTCGGCACTGCACTGCACTGCACGAATCAGCACACACACACTCTACACTACACTACACACTTGCAGTGCAAAGGGTTCGGGTCCTTTTGGGACTGATACTACAAATGAAAGGCTCCAACTGATCCTGGGCGGTTCACACGCGTGCACTTGTTGTGCCCGTCGCAAGCGTTTATCCTAGACTGAACTCACAGTGCCGATTCAATGCGAGGCTGGAATATTGACGATGACACGATACACCTACACCACGCACGACCGCGATGTGGGAGTAACATTTCCACTAAAGCACACGACACACGAAGCCGTAACGAGAGCGAAAGCTTTTCACAAAATCGAAACGAAAAGCTTTTGCTCTCTGGCTTACTAATCAGTCGCTCTCTCTCTCTCTGTGAAATTATCTCTCTTTTATCCGGCCAGTTGTTGCGCTACCGCAACAGGCTTTGGCCTACTCCTAACTGGAACCGGCACTCTTGGAAATGTGAAGCAACAGGCTGTCTTAGCCTCATGGATATTTGTGTTGGCCTTTTGCCTGCCAATGGCCATACAACCACCCCCTTTCTACCTTTCCACCATTCCACCATTCCAGCGTGCAGCCAAAGTGGCCGCTTTAAATGCATTAAATGTGGCACCAGTAACATCGTTTTGATAACCATTAGACTTGCCACAACACTTATTTTTAGGCCAGTCAAACGCATTAGAACAGCAAACGAAATTACAAGCTCAAATGTTTGTAATTCATTTGAAGACATATAATTTTAATTATTGTTCTGGGACTCAACTTAATTTGTGTGGGAGGGAAATTAAATGAATTACGATAAGGTGATAACGACCACTGCAACTGCTATGGAGAAGTTTCTTTATTTATTTTTAATAAAGCAGTGACAATAATACGGAATAAAATATATTAACTCATACTAAAAGTCCAATTAGCACAGAGGTTCATTGAACTTACATATATAGACAACTCAGGCAAAGAAAATAGATAAATCATAAATAACTACAGAGTTTCAACTTAATTTATATACTCTTGTTCGTTGTTATTTGTTACTTGCTAAGAGCTAGGGTCAAATCAAATAAATGAACTTTTGTCACTCTTTCTGGTGAGCCGTTCTGTCCATTTTCTAGAGCAAAAGTCAGTCATAGTCAATTACTTGTAGCTACTAATACACATGTTGACATATGTCTATCTTTTGGGTGTAATTTTGTGTTTAACTTTAAGTATCCGTAAGTCCCTAAAGTTATTCCCTTTGGTGAAAGCTTTTGACACTATGGCGTATCAATTAGTCATTAGGCGCAACGTAAATAAACTGCCTTCTAAAAAGTTTGCCAAAGCCTTCGGGATTTAATTTGGCCACACGCCTCGAATATCCTTACATTTCCGACTAGGTCCTGGCACGTATTGAAGTCCTTGCCTGTCTGCATTGCGCGTTCGTTTTTATTAGATTTCTACTTTTTAAATTAAGAACAGGAACCGGGCACGTGGCCATAAAGTTTTATACGCATCTTAGCCAACACATAGACAGATACACACACACACAAACACACTCACAGATCCAACAGATAATACTTGGTGTGATGAAAAGTACATAGCGCCAACTCTGTATATTCTGTAGATACTCATTTAATTTTCGTTGCGTCCACTTTTAATTACAAACAATCAAATCAGCTTGTTTTAGACTCTCCGCGCCGCTTTTCCTGTGTAAAAGTCACAAGTCCACAAAACACACACACACACCCAGGCAGTGTCCGGATTAGAGTAAAGGTTCGGTTGGCTTCGAGCGACAAGGACAGTTTGTGCATTTTGCAGTGACGGACAGACAACGACAACACACAAAGCACAAACACACACACAAACACACAGAATAAACACTCTTTGTGTGTGTATGTGTATTTCTGTTTTGGCTGGCCGACTGTCATCATTAGTGACCACAACAAAAGTTGACAGTGCGCTAAATGAATACACGGTCACACCGCCTGACTCTGTCCTCGTGCTCGAGCTTGCCCTCGTCTCTCTTTCTCTGTATCTGACATACATTCTTCTTTTTCTTTTTTTTTGTAAGTCAGCACATGATATTAAGTCATAAAAGGCGTGGCTGTGAGGGACAAGCGATAATTTGCTGAATGTGCCTTCGTTTCTGCATCCTCCTACGTCCAGGGCAGCGACAATCGATAAGCTCAGTGCCAACATGGCGTATGATAAATGTCAGACGCATAAATCGGAGCCAGCCAAAGAGCACACACTCAGCGCACAGCACTCGGTACTCAACCCTCAATACTCAGCACTCAGCACTTGGCCATGTCACATTCAACAAATACCGTGTTCCTGTTATTCTTCCGGCTTGATTTTTCATGCATAAATTTTGTGTAAAATATCTAAAAATATGAATACCAACGAAACGTAGATAAACATTTGTTATATTTGCCGCACACCATGTACACTCCGCCTTTTCATATTTGTTTATGCAAATACAAAATGTAAACTGTTTTTGATAAGCGTGTAATATTTGTATTCTCTGGCATTTTATATATTTGCCATTTGGTAATTAAATTTCTGAATGCTATCACAATTTCAATATCACTGCGGAAATTTTCTAAAATAACAATATGGCAAATTGTGCAAATGAATATATGAATTAATCATACACTACGTTCCAGACTTCTATTATCCAAAGCCTGTCAATCGTTCAAATTCGATACAGACTAAAATACATACTTTTATTTAAAATATAATTCAGAACTGAGTTTAACAAGTTGTAAGAGTATGAGATTATAGCAAAGTTACCAGGTTTATAATTAAGTCTTTGTTAGCTCAAGAGTTTAACTAGATATGCAAATATAAGTACTTAAACTTTTGCTAGTCTCATTAACTTATTACTCAAAGCGGGCTGTGGAAGGAAAACACAAGAGTTTCGTACTGAAAACTGGAAATATCGTGGGTCATTGACTGCAGGAAGTCAAAGTTTCTTCCAGATATACGTACGAACGTGTAGTGGCCTTGTTTCTAACCGCTTTCCTTAGCCATGCCACGCATACTCAATGCCTGCGGTAAATTTCCAATGTGCAGCCACAAAATTTGCCTCTATGATGGGTCCTGTCTGTGGGGAAGGGAGGACTTATGGGAGGAATGTCCTTGCTGAAATGCAAGCTAAGCCTATGTAAAACAAAAAGCTCGGCCGCTGGCTTTGCCTTGTTCAGTCGACCAAAACAACAACAACAAGAATGGCGACAACAAAAACAAGGAGAACAGCAAAAAATAAACGAAAACAACAGCAACAACAACAACAACAAACAAAGCTCATTTACACGGGAAATAGCCTAAGTGCAAAAACCATTTAAATGCAAATTAAGCAGCAAGTGAAAACATGTGAACAAAGCTGCCACACACACACACACTGGCAAATACTGTATGTGTGGGTGTGTGTGTGTCTGGCACACATACAACTACATATGCATAGAATGCACGCGGCTAGCGTGTATGTTATTTTGGCGCAAAACTCAGCTTTTGGCATCGGTTTCAACATTGCCAGAGCCTGTGGCTTTGGTTTTGGCTTTGGCTTTCGCTTTGCCTCTGCCTCTGACTCTGACTCTGACTCTCAGTCTCACTCTGTGCTTAAACTGGGCTAAAAACTCAGGGGTTTGGGTCTGCTCTAAATGCAAAATAGTTTAGCGCCACAACAAAATGCCTGACGGTTGGTGGTTTGCCGTATTTCCCAGCCAGCCGATGCCCATGCTCTGATTTGAATAAATTCATATGCATAAATGGCCATAGTTTACAGTGATTATACTATAGGGTATTGCAGACAAAAGCAGTCAACTGCACCTGATACACACACAAACACATAGCTGATTGCCCAGTTGCTAATTGAGTCTAAGTTTTAGTTCTCTCTCACTCTCTCTCTCTCTCTCTCTCTCTCTCTCTCTCTCTCTCTCTCTCTTTCTCCGTCTCTATTTTCAAGGCCTTTGAAGCCATTGCTCCTGTAGAAATAATCGGGCAAGCACGTCGGCCTAATGAAGCAACGTGCTGCTGCAGGTGATGGTTTACCTGGCTTACCTGTCTCACCTGTCTCACCTGGCTTACCATTCAACGCGCCCTGACTGACAATGTGTCACTTTGTCAGCCAGGCATTCAGTTAACTTACTCGCTCCAGATGCATTCGTGTGTGTGTTCACTCGGGCGCCAATAACCGACAATTGCACTCACCAGTTGAATAAGCCCAGTCTAGTACGACGGACAATGGCCTACAGGCCAGACTGCAGGCCCGTTGTTGCAACATGTTAGCCCGTTGGTCAACTTGCATTTAAATTGTTTCGAGTCCGATATGCGATAGCCTTTGATTACGTTACACCAGTCGAGCGTCGACGGAGCGTTCAATGTGAGTAAATGTGTGTGATTGTGAGTGTTGGTTTTATTTATGTGAGCAAAACAAACATCCAGGCACGCACAGCTATCGACTCATCTAGACCAAGTGGTAGAGTAGTCTGTAGTCTGTAGTCAGTAGTGAATTCTCCATTCTCAATTATTTTCTCACATCAAGTGGAATGAGAAATTGTGTTTCGTTGTTCAAACATACCACTTTCGAGTACTTTTCTATTCACTCACATTCCGTATTCATTCAATTCGATGAATGTGTGTGTACCTGTGTGTGTGTGTGTGTGTGTTTGTTCTCTCCCTGTGAGTTAACAAACACTCAATTAAGTGCCAAAAACCAATGATTACAATTCGTTTCCATTCTGATAAATACAAAATTATTGTTTAAAGTGATATTTAGCTGTAATACTAGGTAATCATAGAATATATGTGGCATATAAAGCCATCGATATCAAGTGTAAATATTAAATTATAGGTATCAAAAGAGGCGTCCACCATTGCTACATTTTTTGAGGACTGTTAAAACATTTATGATATTTTTTCTGACGACAACAAATCACGAAATAAATGTCTCTATTAAAACCCCAACTCAAGCGGATCTCTAGGGAAAATCTGAGTAGAAAGCAAGTTATCTAAAGGAATTTTCCTTTTAATTGATAGAGAAGTTTTACTGTGACTTATCATGAGTCATTTAAAAGTTAGTTTTAGAGTTTGTTAATAGAATTTGATGTTGAAATCAGAGCAAATGGAATTTATATGTTAAATTCTCCCTTCAACTGTCAGATTGCTCTTATGTGAGCAGCGTACGAGAATGGGTAAAGTTTTGTCCTGCCGCAGGACCACGGGCACATCATGATCATGATTGTGCTCACAGTTCATTTGATATTAATATGGACACTCGTTTGAGCTGTTGTTGTAGCTATTGTAGTTATAGTTGTTGTTGTTGCTATTCTTGTTGTTGTTGTTGTTGTATCGTGGGTGCGGTTGCTGCTGCTGCTTTTACCGCTACATATGTTTTCATTTGTTTGACGCTGACGATGACAACCCTCATCAAAAGTTGGTCCGATGACCGCTCGATTGTTCGGCCAACTGGTCAACGGCTGTTGACAGGCCACTTTGACATTGTGTGTGTTTTTGTGGGTATGCCACTGTGTATGTGTGTGTGGGTGTGAGTGTGTATATCGGGTCTGTATTTGAACGTATGTGTGCAGATAGACAGTGACATATAATTAAAAGTGTGGTGAGAGGAATGTGGGAAGAACGTCAAAGGCTAGGCAAACTTTTGATGGCACTCACGCACAATTTAACTTAATAACAGAAAGGAACAAAAGATTGCAACTTTCAACATTAAAGTAAACAAGTCGCATTCAGGTAATTCATTAATCAGCTTTCCATCCTGTCTCTCGTGTGTAATTTTCAATAAACAGTGAGAAGAGAACACGGCACATTAGCGCAAAGCGATTGCAAAGGAAATATAAAAAGTCCAAATAAAATAAAAGTTAAAAAAAAGGTGGAAAATTCAATGAAAATCAAGTGCTGGAGAGAGCGCCCAAAAGCAAAAGCAAACTGTATGTATGACGACTGGGAGCAACGGGGCACAGAGCATACAACACAACACACACACACACACACACTACTCACAACACATACACAGATGTCATTTGTAGTAATTGAAATGCTGTCGAACAAAGCAAGAAGCGCGGCAAGCATGAGACTTGGGTTCAAACATGTGGAGCAACTATACAAAGGAGCAAAATACCAAGGGGCTTTAAAGTTGTAGCTAGGCGCTGACGGTCGCCAAGCGACAGTATGATTTCTAGCTATACAAACTGACTTCCGCAGTGGTTGCCAGGCGAACAGACGAACAGAAGAACAGAAGAACAGACGAGCAGGCAAGCAACCAAAGAGCTCTGGCAATGCCAGCAACAATGGATGCACAACAGATGTATTCACCATTCAGAGACAACATGTCGAGCATGTGTTGAATACGTGTTTAACACGGCCAAACGGCAATGGCAGCGTCGTCGATGCCATCACTTGTGCTTGTGCTTGTACTTGTGCTAGTAATTGTATTGTATGCCATTTGTGTGCACCACAGTCGAAATCAGCAACAACTTGCCGCCGTTGTCCGCGTTCAAGTGTGGGTTGCGTGTGCAATCGTGCGGGATGTTCCAAGGGGCGGTGGGGGCAGACGGGGTGAGAAGGGAGTGATTTTGGAAGGGGCTGCCTTCTGGTGCAGGGGCTTCGTCTTTGGGCATTAAACGCCCTCGCGGCTTAAATGTGAATTTTGAATGACGTTAATACGGCTTAGCTGGAATCTGCACGCATCACACACACTCCCACACACACACACACACACACTCACACCCATATGCAAATAGACAGCCACAGGCAAATACAATCCTCCCTATTTACATATCTCTATATTTTTTGCTTTGTATGAGTATATATATTTGCTTTTGCTATATTTGCATGTGTTCTGTGTTGCACATGAAAGACTTTAAAGCCGCAGGCAATAAAATACGCACGCAATCGTTTGGCAGTCAGGCAACCGGCGCGGCAACACCTCGTATACGCAACTTTAGCTAATTGCTGTATTTATGTGATTGCCATTGCATGTGTGGCAACATTTATGACTGCTGCAGGCGATTAAATAGATAAATGCCTGCATTAAGGTCATGTGATCAAGTGCAGCTCCACAGTTAAAGTGTTAAAAATACCGTGAATAAATTATAAGAAAAAACATGTATGAATTGCATTCAAAAACAAACTGTCAACTCTATTGTTTATTGACGATTTAATTTATGTATATGTACAGTAAAGTAACCCACATACTACTGTATATTGTGTTATGTATTATGTACAATGCTTGCATTGTAAAAATGCCTGCAATTTAATGCTTGAATTCCTGCTCAGTATTTGAAAGCTTTAAATTGTTCACATTTCTTTGTCTGACTGCAATTCTCGAGTAGCATTTACTGTTGATGCACCTCCTTCTCAGCTCCAGCTGCAGTTTTAAAACTTTAACAAAAGTTACACACACACACACACACGGACAACACTGACCACACAGTTCTGAGTTAAAGCGAACCGGTCGCGTTTGATACGGGCGCTCCTTTTATTCGCCAGAACCAGAGCTGCTACGCCTGCAAGACCAAAAGATTCCACATAAGTGCCTGCTAGGACTGCGCTCTACTCACCGACGTGTTCGGGACCGGCATTGCGCGGGTACGGCGGGGCCGCTGTGGTTTTTCCTAAAACGAGACATCAGGCGTCTGATTGGCGCGAGGACGTAGGAGGGGGGTGAGTGCCTTCATCTCCTCACCAAACGCTCAGTGAGCGCTTTCTCTTGGCGGCAATTTGTTGCTTTTTTCTTAAGCATTGCACTCAAGATCACCTGTCAGCGCCAAAACTTTCTTGTCACTGCGCCAGTGTTGGTAAACGCCAAAACACAGATCAGCTGGTAACAGAGCTGCCACCTCGGTGTAATTCGACCTCACCAGCGTGATCGAGCAGCGAGCTTGTGACAGAGACAAAGTTTTTGGCGCGCGCAAACTGACCGTTGATTTTCAAATTACCATTTTGAACGGAAGACCAGAAACTCTCAATTCTGAAGCTCAAACGTCACGACTCCAATCTTTAGCACTGGCTAATAAAAGCCCCACTGCTTTGGGTGTGTCCCTCCAGGCACCCATAGCAGTAAAAATCACCGGAGCAGAAGACGGAGCTCACGTCACCACTACTGACGCTGCTCCAGCGGCGTTTGCTAAATCTAGCAAAATGCTAAGATCGCCGCCAGTTACGGCATGTAGGTCAGCGCCACCCATACTGGCTGAAAAGGTGTTTGTCTTTTCGGCCAACAACGAAGCCGATACGCCCAAAAGAATGAGAGACAAGGAGAATACGCTGAGCCCTCAACGGATAACTCCGCCGAAAAAGGCAAAGCTGACGCCAAGCGATCTTATGAACGAGCTTGGTAGCCTAGTCAGCGACATTTTATTCAGATTGGAGGATAAAGCGGTCAGGCATGTCAACCTGATCATGAAGAAGAAGCTCAAACGCATACAAGCCATCCAGGAGGAAGTAAGTGAACAACTTAAGAGTCCACACGAGAGCCAAATCACTTCGAGATGCCAACGCTGTAGCGGAGCTAAGAACAGCCCAAATCCCACATATGCGACGGTGACAAGAGGGTCGCAGTCTTCACCACAGGGAACAAAAAATAATGTAGTACAGGAGCCTGGCATAGTCAACAAGAAGGATGTACCACTGCCCCAACAAGCCCTTCCAGAAGCAACAGAATGGAAAAAGGTTGAAAAACTTTCCAAAACGCAACATGCTCGCAGAAGCCGCCCCGATGCTGTCCTGATTCGCTGCAAAGACAAGGAAGCGTACGGCGAAGTGTTAAATGAGCTCCAGAGAAACAGCTCACTGCAACAATTCAAAAGCTCAGTGGCTGGAATTCGGCGCACAGCAGCTGGCGAGGTACTTTTGAACCTAGCGGAAGCCGCGGACAAGAACACTGTCGCACTGCAGAAGGCAATTGAAGTGGTCCTTGGGGAAGGAGCAGTGGTTAAGGCTCTTGGCGACAATGTAAATCTGGAAATTCGCGACATAGCAGAGGGAACAGAAAGCAAGGATGTACTGAGTGCAATATCTCTAACATTGGAGCTAAAACAGCCGACAACCACGGCGCTCAAAATGCGGCCAGGCTACAACGGCACGCTCATAGCGACTCTAGCTCTGCCCAAGGATAACGCGGAAAAGCTGCTCAAGGCGGACAAAATTAGAATTGGCTGGGCTATCTGTCGTATTCGACGAAACGACTCTCCGAGAAGGTGCTATCGATGCTTGAACTTTGGGCACATCGCAGCGAGGTGCAGAAGCACCCACGACGCTTCGAAACTTTGTTTCAACTGTGGGTCGGGCGACCACTCTGCTAAAGCATGCGTCGCAAAGCCTTCGTGCATATTATGTACTAGAGACGGGAAAACTTCAACATCCCACTCAACAAACAGCCGTCAATGCCCTGCATACCTCGAAGCCGTCCACAAACTTCGGGTATGAGATTCATGCAGATCAACCTAAACCACTGCAGAGCAGCACATGATCTGCTCTCACAGACAACACGCGAGCACGACACCGATATAGTTTTAATAAGCGAACCCTTTAAAATCCCACAAGCACCGAACTTCGTAAGCAACGCATCGAACTCTGCCGCGATCTGGGCATGCTCTAAACAGCCACTCTTTATGGACAACATCAGCTCAGGGTCTGCCTTCGTTAGAGCCTTGTGCAGAGGCATTTGGATATATAGCTGCTACATGCCACCCAGCTGGAACCTTGAAGAATTTGGAGCCGCTTTGGACGAGCTGGTGGAAGATGCGCGCACCCGCACGCCAATGTTAATAGCAGGCGATTTCAACGCTTGGGCGACTGAGTGGCAATCCCAGTCTACCAACGCGAGAGGGAAGTTGCTGCTGGAATCACTTGGCAGCCTCAACCTGGTGCTGCTAAATGAAGGTAGCAAAGAAACGTTCAGCAGAGGGAGACTTAGCTCGATAGTGGACCTGACATTTGCTTCGCCCCAACTGGCGAGGGTAGCTACCTGGCAAGTTAGCGACCTGTATACGGCCAGCGACCATATGGCTATTCTATTCGCCCTCAAAAGGCACATTTCTCAGACCCACAGGCAGTCTAGCAGGCGGTACAGGCCGGACACTATGATCCCTTCACTATTCGCTGAGGGCCTAAGAGGAATTAGTGGAACTGGTCACGCTGAGGAAATGACGGCATCCATCATGAGGACAATTAAACAAGCATGCGACGCCAGCATGGCCAGTGGACGGTCATCCAGACGACATAAACCCGTGTTCTGGTGGACAATGGAGATAGCGGAGATTAGGCGCGTATGTAACGCCGCCAGAAGGAGGTACACGCGGGCCTCCCGTAGGAGCACACCCTGCGAAGCCTTGCAGAGCGAGTTCAAGGCCAAACGAAGAGCACTGAGCAAAGCAATCCGTGCAAGCAAAGCCAGCTGCTTCAAAGCACTGTGCGAAGAGGCAGACCAGGACCCATGGGGAAGGGCGTATAAAATAGTAATGAAGAAGATGCAAGGCCTTAACAACTACGCCCCCACAGATCGAGCCAAACTGGACGCCATAGTACAGATCCTTTTCCCGCCCCAGCAGGAGAGAGTTGCAGGTCCCGATCCTGCGTTTCGGGCAAGCGGTACCTTCTCTGCCGTATCAGCAGAAGAGGTGATCGATGCAGGGAAAAAGCTGGCAAATTTCAAAGCTCCAGGACCAGATGGGATTCCGAACAGGGCCGTCAAGCTCGCAGCTGCACTGCACCCAAATGTCTTTGCCCATCTCTTCACAACATGCCTGCACGAAGGTGTCTTCCCGACTTGCTGGAAGTCCCAAACTCTGTGCCTGATTCCAAAGCCCGGTAAAAAGCCCGAAGACGCCTCAGCGTACAGACCGCTATGCTTGCTGGATTCTGTGGGCAAACTTTTTGAAAGCATCATCTCTAAGAGACTGACGGAAGCAATTCGCAGAGGGGGAGACCTATCGCATAGACAGTTCGGCTTTCGCAAGGAGCGGTCTACAGTTGACGCCATAATGTTACTGACGCAGTTAGCATCCGCTGCAATAGAAGGGACGAGATGGAAAGGAGGAGGGAAAAAATACTGCCTCGTCATCACACTAGACGTCAAAAACGCATTCAACTCGGCCAAATGGAGCTGCATAATAGACGCACTTAGAAACTTCGACATCCCACAATACCTGACCAACATCATCAACGACTATCTCAACAACCGAACCCTCATGTTCGACACGGAAGACGGCATCGTAAACTATAATGTCACGGCTGGGGTACCCCAAGGCTCGATTCTAGGACCGACCTTGTGGAACATTATGTACGATGGAATACTAAGGCTGGATCTGCAAGACAACGTGCAAATAGTGGGCTTCGCCGACGACATTGCGCTAGTAGTCACTGCAAAATACTTGCGTGAAGCAGAAGCACTCGGCGAGGACTCCATCAGGCGCGCGACAGCTTGGTTGAAGACGATGGGACTTCAGATTGCGACACACAAGACCGAATCTGTGCTAATTAGTAGTAGGAAAAGAGTTGAGACGGCAACTCTCAGATTGGACGGAGCGACAATACAGTCGAAAAGATCCATTAGATACCTCGGGGTGCATATCGATACGCGTCTATCCTTCAGAGAACACCTTCTGCAAACTCACAAACGTTCGACGGGAATTACCCAAAGTCTGTCCCGTATGATGTCAAACCATGGGGGGCCCAAACACAGTATAAGGCGACTGCTAAGCAGCGTCTTAAAATCCACTATACTGTATGCGGCGCCGGTATGGGCCAAGGCGACTGAGATAAGGTCATACATGAGGGGTATCGAATCGTCCTACAGACTCTGTGCGCTCAGAGTCTCCAGCGCCTTCCGAACGGTTTCTGGGGAGGCAGTCCTAGTAATAGCAGGTATGATCCCTCTTAACATTCTAATTCTAGAATCCAAGGATATCTACGAGGCCAAGAGAAACGCTAACGAGTCAAGGTCGCCCAGACAAATCAAATCTGATGCACGAGGATCAAGCCTTGCTCAGTGGCAGACCAGATGGGAGAGAGCAGATTCCGGACGCTGGACCGCACGGCTCATTCGCCATATAGACGACTGGATACACCGCAAGCACGGAGAAGTAAACTTCCACCTTACCCAAATTTTGAGCGGCCACGGGTGCTTCAGAGCTTACCTGCACAGATTTGGACACGACGGAAGCGATAGGTGCCCCACGTGCGATGTCGTGGAAGACGCAGAGCACATCCTTATCTCATGCAGACGGTTCGTCACTGAGAGAAGTCGCGTCGAACGCGAAATCGGGGGCCCAATTGAAGTTAACACCATAGTTTCTCATATGATAAGTAACCCTGTCATATGGACTGCAGTCAATACATTTGCGAAAGATGTTATGGTCACCCTAAGAGCGGAGGAAACGCTTAGAAGAACACACGCGTAGTAGAGGGGCTTTTTAGCCGCAAGCCGGGCCTGCGAAGCAATACCTCACGTCAGTCCCGCAGTCCCGGCCTTCGTGAGCACGCTTATTCTCGCTTATTTTTCTTACCCTGTATAAACACCCACTGTAACC
>JAEIGM010000323.1:0-38938 GCA_018903735.1 Drosophila cardini | reverse complement strand
AGAAATATTATGTATTAGGTGGAAAAAAATATTCATATTAAGGCCAAATTGACGGTCATATTATGTAGTACGATCAAGAACATTACAGGTTTTAGTGTTACTAGGTCGTGATGCTTTGCGAAAAATGAAGATTAAGTTCGTTTGTATAAATAAAATAAAGCGCACGAGTAAAACAAATAAGTTTTTGTTCACCACTATTACCGGAAACATAGATGTAAGAAATATTTCAAATAACCTCTTAGATACCAATCCACCACAGATAGTGTGCAAGGGGGACACACAAGTATCTGAAAACTGTAATGAATTTCGCGACTTTTGTGCCAATATCGATGTAGAAGAAAGTCAAGAATATAACGTAGCATAAGGTTTTGGTAGACACGTATCTGAGGAATGTTCACCATTGATGAGTTTCAGATATTTGACCACTTCCCGTTAAAATTTAATAAACCCAGGACAACTAATGATAGTTAGACTTATATTTAGACGTTGATGTACTAACGAGACAGTACATTCAAGTGGTCCAACAACACCAAGCAACGTGCTTGTTAACGCGCGGAACCCTGCAAATAATGCAACCACCTCCCGCCCAACCGACCGAGAGGCACACCGCATAACGTACGGCTAACGAAAAACGCGAAACGGATTTATTAGTAAAAAAAAACGATTACAATATACAATATAAATACAATATATATACAATATTACACCGCGGCGAGATGTACGATCTTTCCTATAGATAGAGAATTTATTGGATAGAATTTCAGAGTTTAGAATATCGGGCCTTAACCATGTTTCGGAAAAGGCGACGACTTGAAAATGAAATGACAGACTATTTAAATAGATATTACTTAGCTTACTACAAAGACCTCTAACATTTTGATAGGCAAATGAGAGGGACGAAGTTAGTTTTTTTCGGCATCAGAGGTCGAAACAGGTTTGAGAGGCAGTGCAATCGGAGTCCGATTTCTTTTCTTCGCTGTATATTCTTTTATTATTAGGTGGTCCGGCCAAAATTCTTTACAGCAAATTGTGCTGAAATATTTGGCAGGAACACTTTTTTTAAAAGACGAAATTTCCCGAAGATACGAGAACTGGAATTTTTCCACCGTAATGTTGGCTTCTGATTTAGCCTGAATAAAGGCCTTGACATCATCCGATGTGGTATCAGGGGCAAGCCTGGAAACAAATATTTGCTTTTTTGGCGGAACTCCTACAAGAGTCTTTTTATTAGACACTGTAGTTACTTCCGTGGAAGCGACCGCAGTGATTGACTCAATAATTGGTTCATTAACTGCAACATGGTTGACAGCCAACGAATCAGAAACAAATACTTCGGGGATTGTAGGGATAACTTCAGTGGGTAGAGTAAAATTGTCATCCCTACTAACTACTACATTAGGAGATGGGGATGAAAAATTGATTAAGGAAGGTGCGGACAAAGGTGCGGACAAAGTGGGAGGACAAAGCTGTGGAGGGGCCGAAAGTTCATTAGGGCCGATCGACAACCTAAAGTTGGCCATTTTACGCTTTGGAGAATCATTCAAGACTTTTAAATCTTTGAATTCTTTATCCAAAGCTGCGAAACTATCAGACAGACTTTTAAATCTGCCAAATGGGTCACCAAAGCCTCTTTTAGTGTGTCTCATGAAGCTCATCATATCCCTTTCGACATCCCTACAAGCTTCGCATGTCCACTTTAAACCTGATTTAGACTCGATCAGGTCAATAATTCGGCCGTTGAGGCCTGCACATTTTTCATGTGAAACATTTTCACATAGCCAGCAGCAAACAAAACCCACCTTAACGTTTGTTCGAACCTGGCAATTAGTATTGTAGCAGACGTACATGTTGATTCAAATTGAGTGTGAATGCAATACGAAACAGAAATATAATAATAAAAAAAAAAATATATATATAAGCTGAAGCTAAACAAGCACTGTACTAAAATTAGTAGGAAATGAAAATAGTAGGCAATCTAGGGTTAATTTGCAAGATACTGATGTTTACTTACAAATTTTATGCACAAAAACAAATTATGCGCGGACGCGGCGACCGAAAAAAGAAAACAAACGGAATTACCGGCCAACACCAAAATCAAGATAAAAGAGCGCGTTAGATGAGAGCGCGGCGAGAGCGTAAATAAAGAAGAGAGCCCGAAGATAACAGCGAGATAAATTCTACACAAACAAAATGTTAGCGCAAGCAACGGCGTAAAATTACAAGAACAATTTCACAGGCGCAAAAATAAGTAAACAGAAATGTTTGGCTGTGAAATTGTTTATGTCTTTGAACACAAAGTTATTTAAAATTGGCTTTTTAGTTATTAAAACAATGAGTTTAAACACAACCGATGTCTAACACAAAGTTACAAAGGGATTAAGCCAGAAATATTAAACAAAATTAAGTGTTTAAGCGAGGAAAACTTGGAAATAGATAGAAGCGATTAAAAACACGTCCGTCAGCGAAAGCGAGTCGAAGCGAATTACTGATACAAAAGTAGATAATTCCACCTAGTGAATCACCATTCGCGTCTCCAATTGAACTTGTGAAAAAGAAATCTGGTGAAATTCGTATGTGCGTCGATTATAGAGGATTAAACAAACTCAATTTTCGTGACAATCTCCCCTTATGGAGGGTTGCTTAGAGTATCTAGAGAATAAACAGTGTTTTTCAGTTACTGACCTCATGCAAGGCTTTCATCAAATGGCAGTCAAGGAGAAATCAGTGCAGGATACCTCATTGTCACTCCTCATAGCCAGTATGAATATGTTAGAATGCCATTTTGCCTTAGGAACGGCCCATCTATTATTTAAAGACCTTATTAGAGCCAAGAAAATAGTCGCCTTTATAGATAATATTGTAGTGGCAACTAAAACAGTAGAGGAGCATTTAGACAGTTTGGGTAGATTAATGGATCGAATAAGCGAATATAATCTGGAAATAAACCTTAAGAAATGCACATTTGTGCAGCAAGAATGTCACTTCCAAGGATATAGAGTCAGTAAATATGGTATATCGCCAAACAATTCCCATCTTGAGGTTCTTAGGGAATATCCTATGCCCAATAATCCGAAAAGCTTGCATTCATGTTTAGGACTCTTTTCATATTTTCGCTGTTTTGTATTCTCGTTTGCTAGTATAGCCAAACCACTAACGGATTTGTTAAAGAACGGAGGCTCTTTTCCTCTAAACAATAAGCAAGTGGAGGCTTTTAATGCGTTAAAGTCAGCGTTGTCCAATCCTCCGGTATTATCAATATTTAGTCCCGATAGAGATACAGAGCTGCGCATTGAAGCCAGTGCCACGGTTTTGGAGCTATATTGATACAGAAACAGGACGAAGGATAAATGCACCTTTTAGCATTCTTTTGAGGGAAAACTACAGCGGCTGACTCTTGCTATTATCTATGCATTGCGTCGTTTAAGAGTTTATTTAGAGCATAGATCGTATAAGATAGTGGCAGATTGTAATTCGTTAGCACAAACCCTTAACAGGAAAGCCATTGATCCGAAGATTGATCTATGACTGAACTATGAACTATGACTGCCGTATCGAACATAGAGTTGAAAGCAACATGTCGCATGTTGACGCCTTAAGAAGACAGGCGGAATTAATTGAGAACCTTAGTGAAAACTGTAGCGAAAACCATAGTGACAACCATAGAAGTGACCGTTGTGAGAGCCGTAGTGACAACAATAGTAAAAATCATAGTGACAACCATAGAAGTGACAGTAGTGAGAGCCGTAGCAACAACCATAGCGAGGGTCATAGGAACGACAATAGCGAGAGATGTAGTACTAACCATAGGAATGACCATAGTCAAAACCATACTAATGACTGAAGGATAGAAAACAGTGGAAACCATAGTGACAACCACAGGAACGACAATAGTGATATCCGTAGGAATGGCAGTAACGAGAACGAGTTATAATCATAGTGGTAACCACAGGAGTGGCAATAGTGAATCCCTTATTGATGGATATAATGAGAACCTCGGTAAAATCGTAAATAATGAGCAGCACAGTGCATTTCATAGTCGCAACTGTCAAGCAAAATGGGATTTGGACGAAAGAAAGGAGGGAATATTAGGAATGAGAAAGTTGTAGAGAAATCTTGTAGGGATAAAGGTAGTGAAAAACTGGACTGCTTAAAGGAATCCTTAGTATGTTCCTTACCTTTTGTAGGTGTAGTTGGTATTACGAAAAAGGATGTTGATTTATTATTACAAGTTGAAGAAATGAGAGATCCTGATATCGAAAGAATAAGGGAGCTATTGGAAAATGCTGAAGTGTTAGGTTTTGAGGTTGTAGATGGAACAGTACAAAATTAATGAAAAGTGTGTGAATGATTTAAGGAAGTCATATTGGTTTCCTTCTATGCGTAGTAAGGTCTAGAAATTCATTAGGAACTGTTAACCTTCCATATTGCATTCGGTCCCAAAGACGATCCATGATATGTAGAACACTGAATAGTATACCCAAACCTTGTGTGCCTTTTCAAACACTCCATATAAATCATTAAGGACCTTTGCCAGGCTTTAATTCTAAGAGGAAACACTTGTTAGTGGTAGTAGACGCTTTCACGATATTTGTACAATTATTTCCAGTAAACAGTACAAGTTCACGAGAGGCTAGGGACGCACTAACTAAATATTTTGAATTCTATAGTCGGCCTAAGCGAATAATATAAGATGGTGGAACTTGTGTCACTTCCTTGGAGATTAGTTCCTTTTTGACTGGCTAATGGTCAAGTTGAGCAGGTAAATCGAGTGCTAACACCCATTCAAGGGAAGCTATCAGAACCACTGCTTCAGGCGGACTGGCATAAGTTAATGTATAGTTTAGAATATGCTATTAGCAACTCTGTCCATAGTAGTACCCAGAAGTCCCTAGTATTAATAACAATAATTAAATACTAACTTAATAATAACTATAAATTCACATAAATAAATACACATGATAAACATCAATAAATAAATACTAAATAATAACTACGGAGAAATAAATAATTATTAAATATTAATCAATTATTTAATAATGAATATATTTATATTCTTGCTTTGGTTGAATAAGTACTAAATAATACGCACTTTTCAAGATAAATATATACAAATTATGCATATTGAATAAATCAACCAACACAAAAAACTGTTAATATGGCAATTCTATGTAATATGTTAAGTAGCAACGCTATTAGCTATTAAGAACTATGATTAAATGAAGTTACTCTCTCCTAAGCAGCCAAAACTAACGGTTCTTCTCACTCACTAGCCAACAGGTTTTGGGCCCAGATCATAAGTGTGTATAATAAGAAATAGTGTATGGAGGGGAGAAGAAATTGAGAAGAACAATTTTTTGGTACATAACGGACATTGCAAGAAAATGAAAATAAGTTAAAATTCAGAAAATCAGTTATATGTACAATATTGAAAAGTTAGATGACACCAACTACGACTTATGGTGTGTCATGGCTAGTAGTGTGCTGGTGCACCAGAATCTGTGGGCTATGGTTTCAAACGAAACTGTAAAACCAGAAGATGAGACAAGTGCATCGTTTAAGACATGGAAGCGCGAAGATGAGAAAGCCATGGCAGTACTGTTTTTGTCGCAAATAAATTGCATAAGGAAGTGCGACTCAGCAAATTAAAACAACTTCATTGTCCAAGTAGTCCTGTACGCAAGGTGATATTGTTTAAACAGTTACTAAACAAGAGAATGGTAGAAGGCAAAAATGTGCAAACGCATATAGTGGAGTTCTTAAAAATTGTCGAGAGCCTATCAGCAATTGAAATAACACTTCAGGAAGAGCAGATCGTAATAATGCTGCTGGCCAGTCTGCCAATGTCTTATGAGAATCTGGTGGTCTGAGTGTCATAAAATCTAAATTGGCGGAGGAAAATGAACGACGAAAAGTCAGCGATCAATAAACAAGCACGCAACTATTTTCTGCGCATCCCACTGGACAAGGAGGCAAGGGACAAGGAAAAAACGCAAAAATAGAGAACCGTCGTGATTTTAAATGCTATAAGTGTGGGCAAAATGTACATCTAAAAAGGACAATGAAAAATAACGTGGAAAAATGTAGCAAAAAGCAAGGAAACAAAAAGTGAAGAGTGGATACATGGTTCGTTTGCTGGTGTATCTGGAAATAATCGAATGATTAAAAATGTTTGGGTTATCGATAGTGGAGCAACATCACATATGTGTACACACCGTGAATTATTCGATATGTCTGAGAAAAACAATGCAAGCATTGAATTAGCTAGAAACAACTACACCATGGCGTGTGGTCAAGGCACAGTGGTTGTCAACAGCCTGTGTGGCGTTAAAATAACACTGAAGGACGTGCTAGTTGTTCCAGACTTGCAGTGCAATTTCTTATTGGTAGGAAAGGCAGTTGCAAGTGGATGTCATGTAGAATTCTATAGTAAATTTGCTAAGACTTACAATAAATATGCTACGATAATCAAGGCCAAAAAGGTCGACTGATTGTTTCTGTGTGAAACGAAGATTCGAGAGAAACTGTGTGCTTCCAAAGCTGCGGATGATATTTTGAAATGACATGAGAGATATGGGCATCTAAATGTGCAGAGCTTGCAAGAGCTAAGAAGCAAAGATATGGTGCGTTCATTGAATTTGGACTGCATAAGTTGCATGAAGAACAAATGTCATGTGAACCCAATTGAGAAGTCGGAACCTGCCTAACGGTACCCTAGCGGCCCGCTGCCGCCAACTTACTCGCTTATTATTTGTAGGCGCGCCAACTCACGACGTCTACACATTTCCTGGCTAGATCGAAAAGTAACGCGACGCTCTCGATTGAGCAGCGCTGAAGCTGTCGCTACACAAAACCACCACGAAAGCTCTCTCTTCACCATCAAGCTTTCGTGCAGAGTTGCACCCGTCCACTCCCCGCGCTGCCAATAGAGGGCGCCGCGTGCCTTACTACTCTTAACTTGAAACTCTTAACGCTACGGAACTTATAGTCTAAGGCCTTCAATGGCTCAAAAAGCAAACTTAAAAATTAAACAAATTCAACTCTTAAAACTAGGAGATAAACTTAAACAATAATACAAAACTTAATTTAAAATATAATAATAATTTAAATCAGTGCAGTTAACAGACTACGAAAATTCTTAATGTTAATCATGTTAAACTATTCGACGTTTAATGTAAGCGTTGTAAGGTATCGAGGGGTAGTATTTAGTTACTGCGTTGACCCTCCTGACGCGCCTTGGACGCGCCGCCCTCGCTGCCGTATAATGTGCCTTGCCTTCATCGGGTGGATCTGAGTATTCCCCATCCGTGTTCTTGCCTCGCCTTGCCGGGCAAGTCGCACGATGTTGGGGAAATAAAATGTACCACCCAGTAGGGTCCGTCATACTTGGGGGTTTGGCGGTGAAACCCTCGGCCGCATTATTTATTTATTTAGACGTTGATGTACTAACGAGAAAGTACATTCAACAACACCATGCAACGTGCTTGTTCACACACCGCACAACGTACGGCTAACGAAAAACACGAAACGGATTTAATAGTTAAAACGACTAAAATATAATAATAATGTTAATAATAATAACAATACATTACAAAACGACAAAATATATAATAATTTATGTAACTATATTAACTAAAATCTAGAAAGGTGACAAAGAATAGAATCTCAAATTAAAGGGATAGAAAAAGAACTACCTACAACTCGAGAAAGTTTGTTGTAGTTACTACACAAGATTCGGAAAGGGTTATGGACAACAAAGTTGGTAGTACAGGGTTGAAGAGAAAGGGGAAGAAAGTTTCTAGTGGGTCTGATAGGCACAGCGTAATTAATCTGGCTGATTAATTCACTGGAATCAATTTCGCCGTTGATTAGTTTGTGTAAGAAGATTACACCGAGCACTGTCCTACGATCAGACAGAGAAGGAAGACTTAATAGCAGAAGTCTACTGCGATAAGTTGGCAAGTGTATGTTAGTATTCCAGTTAAGGGCCCTTAGGGCAAAAACAAGGAATTGTTTTTGTACAGTTTCTATTCTACCTTGATTAATCCTGTATTGGGGAGACCAAATAAGAGATCCATACTCAAGAATTTGAAGTACCAATGTGGTGAAAAGTGTTTTTATTAAATAGGGATCGTTAAATTCTTTCGACTAGAGCTTTATTAAACCCAGGACACCAAAAGCACGGTTAGTAATGGACAAAACATACCTATCAAACTTGAGCTTGGGATGCATTGGGATACCCAAATCAATGACCGACTCAATTCTGTGAAGGGAGTTGCCACTCAGAATATAATTGTTAAGAAAGAAAGGTCGCCTACTGAAGGACATTACGTTACACTTACTATAGTTAAGATTTAACAAATTAGCTTGACACCAGGTTTGAAAGCTATAAAGATCAGATTGTAACCTTGTTTCAAGAAGTGACTCAGTAGCCGATACACAGAGTTTAACGGCGTCGGCATACATGAGCACCCGAGAGTGACTAATTGGTGATGACTGATTATTTATAAATAAAATAAATAGCAAAGGATTAAGATGGCTGCTCTGTGGAACGCCCGAAGAAACTTTAACAGACTTCAATAGTGTTTCATTAAAAAAACCTGTTGCGTCCCTAAGTTCTAGGTAGTTCGAAACCACAGTATAAAGTTATAAGAAAGTCCCAAAAGATTGAGTTTATTTATTAAGAGGCTGGGGTTAACGGAGTCAAAGGCTTGCTAAAATCTGTGTAAATGACGTCAGTTTGCAATTTTTTATCAAAGCCTTGCAAAACGAATGATGTGAACTTTAATAGGTTAATGGAAGTGGATCTATATCTCACAAACCCATGCTGGCAGGGTGAAATCATAGATCTACAGAAATGTTGCAGCTGAGAAGTTACTAATTTCTTAAATGTCTTGGGAATAGTAGACAACTTGGAAATACCTCTATAGTTGCAGACATTGGATTTGTTTCCTTTTTTGTGAAGAGGAATAATGTAAGATAATTTCTTAACTTTAGGGAAACAGCATGATTCAACAGACAATGTTTATAGTTTATACAGGTGCTTTAAAAGGCCGCACAGTGGGTCAGCAGGCCAAAAAACTTTGCAAAAATCATATCTTTTGAGCCAATAAAGATATTTGAAAACTTTAAAAAGCAGTCAATAGAAAACTTATTAAGCTATAAAATGAATGTTTGAACAGTATGCTCGGTCAACAGGGTGCTTCAAAATTTAAATTTCAAAATTTCACTAATGTTTCTGTTCATATTAGACACATAAAATAAAAATTAAAAATACAATTTCTTATCACAAACTATTGTTTTCAATCTTATTATTATATTGGTTCCACATTTTAATATGTTTAAGACAAATTTCCGAACAAATTTACTTAATGTTGATGCCAACATTTTTGGTGATATTATTTTGAAGTTATTTTTCTTTACTTCTTTTTATTGTCATTTTTCATTAAAACAAACATTTACATTTATTGTAATACTTAATAGACTTAATTTTTTTGGAACTGTAACTATTCTATTCGAAGTCCTTTTAAAATAGGTGGATCTGATGATGCTGCTTGCTTGTAAACAAAGTCTACTTTCTTTCAATGTAAATCGTAAATTTTTGCAGGAATTAAACTCTTAAATTTAACATAAGATATTGAGGAGAATATATACACTTTATTGAGTAAGCAATTCTCTTAATTGGATTTACTTATCTGTCTTCCCGATTATGCCCAATCAAAAAAGAGCCATAAAACAATTGATACCTCACCCCTTAAAAGCGGGGAATAGAAAAAGAAAATTACAGTCAAGTTAGGAATTTCTTTAATGCATTTTTGCTAATAACATTGCGTTATGGTTTTTTTTTAAATAACCATCAAATCAACATAAGCATATCTAATAGTGCTAACTTATCAGAGCTGCAACTATTTTCTCATGGGATCGCAAGTGTATAATCGATACAATGGACGAGATGCATTTTCGTTCCAAGAGAAATCTCCTGGAATCGAATAGGATAGTTTCAAAATAAACTCTTTGTACTTCATTTTACAATGCAGCTGAGAAATCCCATACTCATAGCGGTGTTTCTACCTCATGGAATCATCCAAATTTAAATTCTATTTTTGTTTGTTGCAAAATGACTAAGGATGGGTAAAATCCATACAAAATAACCTTTGTTAAGAGTTACTATGTCTGGCATAATTTACAAAATGATTTTACGCAACTTTTTTAGTCAAACACACATGACGGAAATTACCTTATTTGCTTGCGCTCTTCTTCTTCCATACCTTAGCCACGCATTTTTATCGCGAGATTGCAAAGAAAACTATATAGACATATTAGAGGAAGGTGCCATCTATCATATGTACATAGTTTCACTTTGAACTTGGATGAATTTTAGAAGTTAAGTCCAACCAAGTCCCTCATCCTCTTCTCCTTCTCCCTCGGGTCCCGCTAGATTGCGGCAGACCCGGGAGTGACTTCCTCGTAGAATGCCGCAAGGAGGCACGGTTCTCTTCCTTGTATCAGGTATGCTGGGCTGAATCCCGTAGAGTCCGATACGCTCGAATACACCTCTAGCGTTATCTCCGGCAGGAATTCATCCCAGGAACTCTGTTGTCCATCCGCAAACTGAGCGATCCCCGTCCTGTTAGTCCTCTCGATGGGGTTCTCCTGGGGGCAGTAAGGCACTGTGTACTGCACTCCTAGGGATTCCATGTATGCCTTAAACGTCGTGCTGGCGAACTGCAAACTTAGTTCGCGCATCTTCACTATCCATTTGCATGTGGCTTAAACCTCGACGGCCTGCTGGCATACGCCCAACGACTGTCGGGAAAGTGCATCTGCTACCACGTTCAACTTACCCCGGCGATAACGAACGTCAAATTGGATCTGTTTCAGTTCGAGGGCCCATCTCGCGATTCTTCCAGTAGGACTCTCGATTGAATTTAGCCATTTGAGGGCCAGATGGTCCATTACCACCTCAATTCTGTAACCTTCTAGGTAGCACTGTAGCTTCCGGATCACCCAGACGACGGCCAGACACTCCTTCCCCGTAGCTGAGTAGTTCATTTCCACCTTCGTTAGCTTCCTACTGGCGTATGCGATAACTCTCGACAGTCTGCGTCAGGACTGCTCCGAGACCGTAGTCGCTTTTGTCAGTCTGAAGTACAAATTTCTCCGCAAAGTCAGGACACGCGAGGACGGGAGGCAACTTCCCGTTAAGCTGTTTCAAGGCCTTCTCTTGTTCCTCGCTCCACATTCATTTGCGTCCCTTTTTCAGAAAAGACGTCATCGGTTCGACCAATGTTGAATGTTGGGTACAATGCGCCGGTACCACGAGGCCATCCCTAAAATCTGCCGCAACGTTTTGAAGTTTTGGGGGGCGGGAGGACTCCTGATTGCTTGCACCTTCTCTGGGTCGGTGCAGATGCCATCGCCACTGACCACATGCCTCAGATACGCCAATCTCTTTGTGAAGAAGCTGCACTTCTTCCTGTTCAGCTTCAGATTGGCTGCTCTGAGCCGGCGGAAAACCTCCCTGAGTTTTTCGACGTGCTACTTCTTTATAGCGACGGTCACCATGATGCCATCCAGTTAGGCGAAAGTGTGGGGTTCCATCTCCGGCCCGATCACCGTATCCAATGCCCGTTGGAACGTTGGGCCTGCTCAGTGCAAGCCGAATGGCACGACTCGCCATTGAAATAGGCGTCTTCCTAGCACGGTGAAAGCCGTACACTCCAGACTGTGCGCCGCCATCGGCATCTGCCAATAACCATGCTTAAGGTCCAACGTCGAGATGAACCGCGCGTGCCGCAACCTTTCTAGGATGTGATTGATCCGAGGGACATGGTAGACGACCGGAATATAATGTGCATTAAGTTGGCGATAGTCTATACACATACGCCACTCCCCCGTCTTCTCCACCAAAACTATCGAGGAGCTGTGTGGACTTCGCGACTTTTTAATGGCGCCATCCCGGGTCAGCTAATCCACCTGCTCATCGATCACCCTCTGCATCGCTGGATTCTTCGGATAGTATCGTTGCTTTAGCGGCTTGTCGTCGCGCATCCGTATGCTGTGTTCAGCAATTTGCGGGATGCCTTTCAAGCCCTCGAACAACGCCAGTTCCGCCTCCAGGAACCGCTGCATTTCCGGTTCCAGATCCTGCGGCCACACCGCTTCGCTATTCGGGGACTCCTCTTTCGCTTCCTCCATTCCCATCATCCGTACTCCAGGTGAAGACGCTGTTCCGGCGTTCGGCGACCTGTTTCCGCTCTCCGTTGACTGTTCCTCCGATCCAATTTCCTCGTATCCTCCAGATGTGCGTTCCCGAGCGGTCAACCCCTGCTTGGATAGCGGGATAACTTCAATCGGTGGGCGTTCTTCCATGAGCGACGCCGACTTGCCACACTGCTCTACCTCTTCCTTCCATAAAATTAATTTTGCGCATCCGCAGATAATAGAGGTGCCCATAAAGCTCAAAAGCTCCATACCAACATGGTGGGCATAACCAACACCCGCAATAGTACGCTTTCTCCAGCGAAGCTTCAGCGCGCCTCTCACGACCAAAGCTGACTCCTCCACCACATCTCCGCATTATCCCCACTTCTTTCAACAATCTCCAGTAACAAAACTCCCCGTATCAATTGTGGCCGAAATTTAATGGTCACCTATTGACACCTTTGCGGCGATCTGGCTTGCAACACCCCCAACTGCTCTTGCTCTCTTGGTCTGCTCGTGAATGCCGGTGAATGCCGGTGAATGCCAGCCCCGGCAGAAGGTGATTCTCGCGTTCCGAAATTCTCGAGCAAAATTCCCCGTTTGTCCACATCTATTGCACGCTCTACGATCGAAACTTGCACCCCCATTGTGTGTAACCATCTTGTTGATGGCCTCCGTCTGAGTCGCCTCCGGATGAGCTTTCCTACGGGGTGCCTGAGCTAGGGGCCCTCCTATCGCTGACCTGAAAAGCTTTTTCTGCCGCTCCTCGGGTACCGGTGGCCGAGCATCCTTATCTCCACCAAATAGTCCTTGAACCTTTCCTTTTTGACTCACCTGACTCCATTCTGAATCTGTCAGCTTCGTCTCTTTAGGCCTTTTAACTTTTTCTTTTTTTTTTTCTTCCACGAAAATAGGTTTACGGCTCACGGTACCACAGTGTTTCAGCGACTTTCGCTTATTGGCCTCCTTTTTCCTTTGTTACCGTACCTTATGCACAAAGCGCACACTTTGTTCTCATTTTTTTTTTTGTTCTTTTTTTTTTTAAAAAAAATAAAATTTTATGCATTAATCACTGGCTTGTGGCCCTGTGTATCAAACATGTCACCGCTTTTTTTCCCAAATTCAATTTTGTGCACTAAATATTGGCCACTGGCCCACTGTGCAAATATCGCATCGGTTGCGCGCAGCCGTTATTCACTACGCACTCAACACCGAACCGAGTCACCCTATACGTATTTTGTATGTATTTTTCTTTTCTTCTTCGATGCGCCGCTGCTACCGAACGCGTGCGTAAGTGTGCCTGAGCGCGCCAACTCTAATTTGTGCGCGTGTGTGAGTCAGCACGCGTCTGCCGAATTACGCACTTTCGGTTTTGTGTGCGTCGCCGACACCAGGCTCGCGCACTATTCGATCGCCGCGTCCCCCCGTGGGCTTTGTATACCCCTTGCCAACAAACTTCTTTGCTACTGTGTTTCTGTGCTGTCCTATTTTATTGTATTCTTGTTGTTTCTTCCACTTTTTTTTTTTCTAATTTTTCCTAATTCCGCACTTGTTTGTGCATACTGGCGGGGTTTTACGCCGCCGGTATTGAACGCCTCTAAGAACTGCAGCGTCCCTGCTCGGGCGCCACTTGTAAAGAAGTTTTCAGCCGGGGTACATATCTCAGTCTGCCCGGGGTCCCAATGTGCTGGAAAATTTATTTAAATGCAATGACGCTGCAGTTAGAGTATGGGAAATGCGCAAGAACAACTAGAACATAGAACACGGCTAGAGGCCAGGTACTCTATTATTCTACTGGTTAGTTTGACAACGCGCCGGGATCATCCCACGGCAGGCGGGATTAGACCCATGCCTATCTACTTGTTAATATTACCATGTGCCGGGATAGTACCACGGCAGGCGGGATAAGGCCCACGCCTATCTAATAGTCAGTATTTCAATGTGCCGGGATAGTCCCACGGCAGGCGGAATAAGACCCACGCCTATGTACTGGTTAGTACTACAATGTGCCGGGATACTACCACGGCAGGGGAGTATCACTCCACCACTCATATCTACTGATTAGTGGTTAGGATTTGTGGAAAAGGAATAAAGAACGCACTCAAATTTTCTATACAATTATTTATTCTTTTGTTAATGATACTATAACTACGCCCTACGGTGCCCTGCTGCACCGCCTAACGGGACCCCAGCGGCCCGCTAAATTCTTAAAGCTAGGAGATAAACTTAAGCAATAATACAAAACCAAATAACAATGTAAGGCGGTCAATTCTGGGACCGCCTTACAAATTATATCTAATTACTTATAGTAACAATTCATAATGATTCCTTATACTATTAACCCATGCTTATGATTCAACATACCGGCCACCATGTAGGAATCGCCCTCAATCCCTTGATAGCCCTGGCAGCTTTAACGCCGACCACCCTGAATATTCCTTTCGGAGGGATGCGAACGCTGCGAACGGAAAACGGCGCTGCTGTCGGTCGAATGCATCCTGGAAACCCATCACCAGGTTCCTCGTTCCCACGAAATGTGTCGCCTTGTCCAAATACCGTCAGACTGGTATGCCACGTGTAGCGCTGAAGCTGTTCGGGATGCGAATGAAAGCATTAGTGGATTTTTCTGCTATGAATTGAAGCAAAACACACGATCACCGCAATATACACTTTTAGCGGGACTCGTCCTCTTATGTTGGGCAATACAGCTGTGGGACCTCACACATCTACTCCTAAATAAGTCAAAGAGATTCGTCTTTCTAAATCGTCTGACTTGTGAATCAATGGAGTAAGCGATATTAAACTTGGATCCACGATATTATCCTTTTTTGGCCTATCGAATATAATGTTGTACTCTGCGCGCTGCGCTGGTTGCAGCAGTATCAGCAAAGCGATAAGAAAACACTTACTGTTTTCTTATCGAGTTCGACAGTGAATGGTTTTATTTTAGATATCGATCTTAATCGATACATTTCAACAAGTATTCGTACCATTTTACGTTACAATTTGAGTTTTAGAACGTAACATACTTTTGGCGTCAAATCGTCTGCATCTGATATTTTCGGTCCGTGTCTTGAAGATACAACATAGGCCATCTCTTCGATGCCTGCAACTGAAGGGGAACTATTAATACAATGTAGTGCGATTTCTGAATCATTCCAGAAACTCGCACTCTCGATTCGACATAGGTGCTTATTTCTCGGTTTGATATTTCCCGTTAGGGCATATCGGTTTAGACGAAACTTGCGACATGAACGAATTAGATCCCTCTGAGTAATATATTCCACTATCAGTAACTCGTTAACAGGGTGTAACGATGTTTACTTACACGAGGCGTCAAACATCACTCGAAGCGTGGCGGAACTGCTATCAGGACTCAGGATGCACTGGTGTGGAAAGGCGTTATGTGGTCATGGTGGAACTTTTACATTTGAGACGGACAAGCGACCAAGTACAAGATACTCGTTTATGAAACTAAAATACCTAACATTGATTTCCAAATTTTGAAACCTCTACGTTCTACCGAGAGAACCTGTCTTTTGGCTATTTCTAGTCAACAATGGGATCAGTCTTGAAAGACACACTGACTTCAAAATGTCCTGTCGGCAATTTGCAAACGCTGTCCCGAAAGCTTTTTTCGCGAACAAAGTGCTCCGCAAAAAATTTGCGAAAAACTTCTCTCTAGGACAGCTTCAACCTCACAAAATCGATCTGCACAGGCCTCAATTCGAACATCTTGTCTATGTTGCGTCACTGAGCAGCATTCTGGGCTTTTGGTTTGAATTTTCCCGCACCGCCCTGATGCCACCAAACTAAGCAACGTCCTTTGTAGCACCGGACTATTCCTCGCCAATCTAATTTGTCCAGTATGTAGCAAGGCAAAGAAGAGTCTGCTACCAGAAGCATATCTATTTGAAATTCAGGGTCAGCCAGTTCGACATTTTCTGGAATCTTCTACCGATTGATGGGGTGATCCCAATCTGGCTGCCTTCTCCAAATTGATTTTACTACCCAAAACTCGGCGCTGAACTGGTGTCTCGATACACGAGACGAAACTATTGTCGATACTTCGCTTTTTGCTGTTAATTTCATCTCATCTGATAAGCACGAAATCAAATGGTTGCATTTTTCAATGTTTAACAGAGGGCGATCAGAATCTACCAAACTAATAAACAGATCGATAAATTGTCTATACTCCGTGTGTTTACCACTTAGGCAACTTAAGTTTGGGCAGGTGAGAATGATGAGAAAACTGAGGTACGTTTGCAGATACCTGATGCGCACTTAGAGCAAACATGTATGCAGACCGGGCCAAAATTCATGTTTCTTCAAGCATTGCGCGGCTAGAATTATCATGATCTATTGCATCGATCTCTGACTGCAGGTCCATAGGTTTTGAAATAAATATTCTGTTGAGGCCACGAAACAGCCTAAGAGCCGATTGCAAAACCAACTTCACGCTGACTTTCAGGCCACCAGTTGCTATGCATCTTCTTCCTCTCTCCCTTTTTCACCGCCTATATTCAATATCTTATAGTACCCCTTAAAATTTCCCCTAATATAACTTAAGTAACAAAAAAAACTATATATATAGATATATATATATATATAATATCCTTCGTAACCCCCGCCCAGCGAGCTTGTCCCAACGATCTGGCTGCGACATGCTCGCCCCAACACGCTCATCTAGGGGAGACAGTCTCGATGCAATCAAGTGGCAGCACCCGTCTCGGTGAATTCACCTTACGACAGTCAGCGGACGGCCCACAACAGTTGTGCACTTTCCACGGACACGACCCAGAAGCGAGAACGTTGAGGTTGCTTTCCCACGGCTGGAATGCAACGTGCCATAACTTGACGTCGACGTACTGCCGGGGGCCGAGTTTCCATGTGTCGGCCAGCCAGCCGACTGGACTTAGTTAAACTAAATTTGTACACTTTGTAAGGAAGTTTTCTCTGGACAGCTTGGCCAGAACTCTTTTTAAAGAATTTTTAATTTGCCGTGAACACCCGGTTATGAAAAAAGGTGACAAGATAATGGAAACGGTCACCAGTTGAAGAAGGGGAGCAAAAGATATCAGAAAGTTCATGTCTGAGCCAGGAATTTAGGTACGATTGCTGATTTTTGATTGTAACTCCGCATTTGGATATGGCGCTAGGCGAACTGTGCGAGTACAAATTATAAAGCCCAAGAAGTATCGGCTACGATAGTTGAATATGAGAGCAACTTTGCATAAGTAGTCGAGTGTCGGCTATAATTAATGGCACCGAATTTATAATGACCATGTGGGCTGGCAAACAGGACCTTACCAAGTTTGGTCCGGATCAGTAAACTATAGAAGCAACATAGCTTCCATAGGACAAATCTGTCGCAAATTGGTGATTTGTATGGGGACATGAAGTTTTAGTTGAGCGATTGCAACCAAACTAACACATAACGTGTAAGGTACCATTAAAACGAGCTAGCCTATAGCTCCCATAGGACAAATCGGTCGAAGAATTGTGATTTCTATGGAAAAACGCGCACTAGAAAGAGTACGGGGTCTTGTACAGTCGGCTCGCTCGAATGTAGCCTTTCTTACCTGTTTTTTTTTTTTTTAATTTAGCCACGCACATCCTCTCTTCCTTCATACAAATTTATTAACATATAAAAATTTAGATTTTTGATTACATACACGAGTACATTTTATACTATATAAATTTTTAGACACATATATAGGATGTAGGTTATGTAGAATGTCCACATTAATTTTTATACTCTCTGCAAGAGTATATTCCGTTTGTGAAAAGTATGTAACATGCAGAAGGAGGCGTGGCCGACCCCATAAAGTGTATATATTCTTGATCAGCATCAAAAGCCGAGTCGATATAGCCATGTCCGTCTGTCTGTGTGTATAAACAAATAGATTTCGGAAATGGGAAGAGCTATAAGTTCGAATTTAGTCAGAATCGACCCAATCTGGCAGTTAAAACAAGATTTTTTTTTTCGATGCCACGCCCCATTCGACACACGTCTGAAAAAATCTATGTTTTCATCGAATAGCACATTTGCTATTGCACTTAGGAATTTTGGTAGGCAGGTTCCTTGAGATGGCAAACATGCAATGTCATTAAAATTTTTGGGATGCCATGCCCCCTTTTCCTAAAAGAAATAAAACAACTTTAAAATTTTCAGGCCATTTTTAGGGCATTTCATCTTATCGTACAGTATAATAATTTAAGATTCGATTGCAGACAAAATATTATAATTGAACGCAATGTCAATACATGTGTGCAACGAAAAACATACAAACGCTGCTTGTGTAGATTCAGCGCTGCCCGCGAGCGCTGGCCGTGCCGACCAATGTGTTACACACTTACATATGTATATGCATACATATAATGTCAAATGTGTATGTATGTATGTGCATCCATACAAACAGACGTTTTTGTTTCAACGTGTTTTACTGCGAGTACTATCCATTGTAAAACCCCAACACCGATTTTAATAATATAAACATACATACATATAATCGGGTATAAAATGCAGAAGTTATCCTACGGTCGGGCGGGCTCGACTGTACTTTCTTTTTATTTGTTTTTAATTCAAATCATGTGCTGTAAGAAACATAAAAAAATATGAGCAAACCCTTTTTTCCCAATTTGCTTTCAATACCTCAACAAAAATTTTAATTTAGTCATAGCTTTCTTCTTTATTTATTTATTTATTTACGCAAACTAAAAGCAGTCGCGAGTGTTTAACTAACTAATTAAGTTATGTATACATTTATAATTAAAATTAATGATTCCATTAAAAAGTAATTATTAAAAATTTTAATAAAACTGAAACTAAAAAGTAAGTAATTAATCCATTAGTAAAAATAGAAAGTAAAGAAATTGATCCAACATTTGTTGCCTTTCCCGCCTTTTATTTTAATTACCAATGCGAACCTGAAACATCTGACTTTGGCTAAGCGTAAAATATTATGTCCACTCCCGAAAAAATTAAAAAAATTGTTTTAACACTGTTTGGAAAGTTTAATACTGGAAATGAACAAAATAATTCACATCAGCAACAAAAAAAATTAGTTTATGCTAACATTTCGGTGTTTTTACCCATATTGCAAAGTTGCAGCAGTCAACAGCAGCGCTGCCGCAGTCAATTTAGATTTTAGCTAGCCGGGGTAGAATTGTTATAAGATTTTTCAATCTTGAATTGTGTTTTGTTTTACTTTATATGCTTTGCATAGATGCAACGGGGCTTTTCCTGACGTCAATCTTGTACACATTTGATTGGAGATTTTGTCGCGTGCTAAACCCCAGTGTAAGGGCACGAATTATGTATGAATCGTTTATTTGAAGCGAATACATGTGTTTTATTGAAGTGTAAAAATTATGGGTTCCGATCAAATCTCGGTTGTTGTCTTATTTCAATTCTATGTGTATACATTATGCAGCGAGAGCTTCGCTGAAATGATTATGTTTACAACTCTTGGTTTGGTTATGCTGGGTAATTGGATATTGTGTTTATTGTGTGTAAACTATTCTTATAACACCTTTGGTTAATGGTCAATGGAATGCATAACTGTCTACTAATCTTGTGACACTTTCAGTTCTTGGTATTTTTAGCTGCGCTCTTTCTTGTACGCCTGTATCGCGCGTGTGTGTGCGACAGGTATATTTCGTTCTCGGTGAGAACATTCTGTATTGTGATCTTCCCTTGGTTCTGTTTTCACTGCCTGCAAGCAGTAATGGGACCGTTCCTTTAAATATTCAAACGATGCCAGGATTTGTGTGCTCATGTATGGAGCGTCACAGCTTTTACAATAAGGTAAATTAGAAACAAAGCTTGAATAAGAAAGAAAAAACAGTTGAGCATGCCCGACCGTATAATACTCTCTGCGTTTTATTCCCCATTATTTTAATAAACTCGGTATCCGGGTATATCAATTGATAGTACTTACAGTAAAACACGTTGAACAACAAGAAAGGAAAGTACGGTCGAGCACGCCCGACCGTAGAATACTCTCTGCATTTTATTCCCGATCATTTTAATAAAGTCGGTATACTCGGATACCAGTTGATAATACTTGCAATAAAACACGTTGAAACAAAATCGTCTGTTTGTATGAATGCACATACACATTTGACATTATATGTATGCACGCACATAAGTATGCGTGTATATGTAATACATATACAATTGGTCAGCACGGCCAGGATTCGTGGACAGCGCTGCCGCTAGTAAGCAGCGAAAACGTTCGCTCACATGTTTGCATGTTTCTGTCTCGCTTGCACACATGCATTGATATTGTGTACAATTATTAACTTTCTTACATGTCTAGGTATTTTGTTTATAGTCCGATTTAGATGCAACTTTCAGGATAGTTTAATATATTTTGTCTTCAAACGAATGTGAAATAACAATACTGTACGATAAGAAAATATGCCTTAAAATCGGCATTGAAGTTTGCAAATTATTTTATTTCTTGTGGGAAAAGGGGGCGTGGCAGTCCAAAATTTTTGATGACAATACAATTATGCCGTCTCTAGGAACCTGCGTACCAAAATGGGTGTTCCTAAGTGCCATAGTTACTGAGATATTCGCCTAAAACATCAATTTTTTTCGAGGTGTTTCTAGTTTTTTGCTCATTGTGGGCGAACGGGGCGTGGCATCGAAAAAAAAAGATTCTTGTATTGACTGACTTAATATCGAGTCGATAGAGACCAAATTCAAACTTGTAGCTCTTACCATCTCTGAAATCTGTTTGTTCATACGGACAGAAAGACGGACAGACGGACATGGCTATATCGACTCGGCTTGTGATGCTGATCAAGAATATATATACTTTATGGGGTCTGCCATGCCTCCTTCTGCCTGTTACATACTTTTCACAAACCCAATATACTCTCTCTTGCAAAGAGTATAAAAGCATGTATGCACATACATACATTCATACACATTTGACATAAAATGTATGCACATTCAAATGTATGTATGGATCAGTGTTGCCAGATTATGGGAAACACCATAAGCTAGATTAAAGACAAATATAAGCTAGAACAAGCTAAAAATTAAAAAAATAAAGCTTAAAAAATAAGCTAGTCATAAAAACATGAAAATAGTCGATTTTTAAAATATTTTTTATATATTATATTTCTACATAATACTGAAATGATTTCATCAGCTTCATCATTCGAGTCCACATATTTGGCGGATGTTTCTATTAGTGCCAAATATTTGTTGGGAGAGGACATTGCACGCTTCAATCCGTTCGATACAGAGTTGGCACCAATCAATGTCTTGCAAAAGCAGCAGTACGTTTTTATGGAGTTAGTTGGCACCTTGCGTAGCCACTTCTTAAATTCGCCAAAATTATACCACAAATCGCGGTAATTTTGCTTGTAAGAAACTTTCGAAATTTTTCTCATGTTCAAAATCGAATCTTATAAGCGAAAAATTACCAAAGTACGAACAAAAAAATATGATTTTTGTCCTAGTTATCAATAAAAATGGCCAAAACTTACAACACAATCAAAAAACAAAGCTTATTTTGTTCTAAATTTTTCTTTAGTCGAAAAAAGCTAAATGAAATTTGAAAAAAGCTAGATTTCAAGCTATAAGCATTTCAAATATTTTCCAAGCTATTTGATTTTAAAATAAGCTAAATCTAGCTTAAAATAAACTAATATGGCAATATGGCAGCGCTGCCGCCACACAAGCAGCGTAAACGTTCGTTAATATGCTTGTATTTTTCCGCCTCGCTTGCACTCATGCCGTGGTATAGCGATTAATTACAAACTTTGTTACATGTCTAGCTCTGTCTCTTTTATAGTCGGATTTTATTGAAACTTTCACGATAGTTTGATATAATTTGTTACACCAAAAATTTGAAATTACAGTACTGTACGATAAGAACATATGCCTTAAAATTTACATGCAAATTTCAAAATTGTTTTATTTCTTTTAAGATAGGGGGGCGTCGCAGCCAAAATTGTAATCACATTGCATTTGTTCTGTCTCTAGGAGCCCGCATACCAAAATTTGTATTCCCAAGTGTCATAGTTACTGAGCTATTCGCCAAAAATTACGATTTTTTTCGAGCTGTGTCTAGATTTTTGTACATTGTGGGCGAATGGGGCGTGGCATCAAAAAAAAAAACGATTCTTGTGTTGACTGACTTAATATCGAATCGATACTGACTAATTTCTAAGATGTAGCTCTTACCATCGCTGAGAACTTTTTGCTCATACGGACAGACAGACGGACAGACAGTCATGGCTATATCGACTCTTCTGTTGATGCTGATCAAGAATATATATATTTTATGGGATCTGCCAAGCCTCTTTCTGCCTATTAAATTATTTTCACGAACCCAAAATACTCTTACAAAGTGTATAACAACAACTAACGAATCTTGTGTTTAATAAGACAACTGGAGATATACATAAGTAATCAAATAACACTCAAATCCTCAATAAGAGTTTATTGGTTATATCAGCCTCCTCCGCTGTTAGGCGGATTAACTGAAAGAAAAATCGCCGACTTAGTGACCAGTGTTAATATAAGCAGGTTTTCTGGATCAACCTGTATAACTAGGTTGATCGGAAGATTTTACATTTAGGTGTGGACTAGCACCTTGAGTCGACAAGGTGCTCGAAATGATTTTCGATCATTAATCTGCAGGTCGCCATTGGCTGGATTTTTTCCTCTTTCTCATCTTCGAATGGGGGGACTGTGCCCAGTCCAGCGAGCTTATCTGCTGCACTGTTACCCTCTATGTTGCTATGACCAGGGACTTCTATGAGGTGTATATCAAAGTGTTTAGCCATTTCCATCAGAGATCTGCGACATTCCTTTAGTGAGTTCGAGCTATTTGATAAAGACCGTAATAACTTGATGGTTGCTGACTGTCTGGCAGAACACCGATCCTCCACCTGTAAGAAATATCAGAGTTGATAATGTCGAGAGCTTCTTTGATGGCCATCACTTCTCCTTGAAAAACACTGCAGTGGGCAGGAATTCTGAAAAATTTAGCAATGTCTAACTCTGAGCCATATATACCAGTGCAAAATTGCAGGGAGATGTGTAGGTTTGGAGGCCCATTACTCCAGGTCTCCTTAGAGGAGAAGACCACTTCCAAAGGGGGTATTTGTGTATTCCATGCGAATTCAGTAGTCGGTTTTATGAATGTAGAAGGGGAGTCCCAACAGAATGTTGGAAAGCCCTCATCCTGGAAGCAGCAAGAGAAGCTGTTTTCAATCCCATGACATCCAGTGGGAGGGAGTGGAGAATGGCGAAAACAACCTTCTCCAGGGTAGTACTCAAAGTGCCAGGGTGTATAGTCTTGCCATTCGTTGTGTTTTGTTAGCTCTGGCTACAGTGGTCATCCTTTTGAGGCCGGGCCACCAGACTAATACTTTATGCATGAGAATGAGGCGAATGATCGCAGTACATTGCAATCGGGTTATGTGAGAGTTAAGGCGCCATTTTAGACCAATCGTCTTCCTGAATGTAAAGAGGGCTACGGAAGCTTCCCGTTCTTTACCCTCAACACACGCATTTAAGTTCAGCAAATAAAACAATTTTTAAACTTGAATGTCACTTTTAAGGTATATGTACTAATCGTAAAGTATTGTTATTTGAAATTCGTTTGGAGACAAAATATATCAAACTTTCCTGAAAGTTGCATATAAATAGGACAATAAACAAAAGAGCTAGACACGTTCTTTTTATACCCGTTACTCGTAGAGTAAAAGGGTATATTGTATTCGTTGCAATGTATGTAACAGGGAGAAGGAGACATGGCAGACCCCATAAAGTATATATATTCTTGATCAGCATGACTAGCCGAGTCGATATAGCCATGTCCGTCTGTCCGTCTGTCCGTCCGTCCGTCTGTCCGTCCGTCCGTCCGTCTGTCCGTCTGTGTGAACAAAAGGATCTCAGAGACTATAAGAGCTAGAAAGGCCCGAGGGGTCGCAAACGAAAGATAAAATGCCCAAGCAGTACAAGTTTGCTTTTGTTTTTTGACACGCCCACTTTAGGGCGTTCTATGTGTATATAAAGGTAAAAACAGCATGTTTTAGTATAGAAAACTTTTTTGTTAGCAATGCTATCTAAACCACATTGACACAGAAAGTACACGTCTAGGAAGTACATATACTGACCAAGTTTGATCCAAATCGGACAACTATATCGTAAAGCTCCCATAGGGACACTCGGTAAAAAAATACGCTCCAAATATGAATTTATATGAATAACTTTTGCGTTGGCCAAGCAAACGAAGGGAAGCTTACATATAATATATCTTTCAATAATATAAATATGTTGACCAAGTTTCATTCAAATCGGACGACTATATCGTATAGCTCCCACGATCGGTCAAAAATACGCTGTAAATAAGATTTTGTATGAAAATTTTCTGCGTTTCTCAAGTCATCTGAATTAAAATCAATAGGGTCGTTTACCTAAACGATTGTACTATTATTAATATTATTAATAATATATTATATTGTTAATAATATAATTAAACTGAGTAACGGGTATCCTAAAGTCGCAAGGCGACTATAGCATTCTTTCTTGTTTATTTTTAGGAAAAAACATATAAAATAAAAGGTGATTGTTCAAGCTGCAACGGTACGTCAAAACTTTGTTCGCCAGCCGTAAACTATCTTCCGGTTGCTGTTTGTTTTCTTTGCTAGTGCGATTTCTTTACGTTTCGAATAAACTATCTGAACAATAGGCTTGATTTTTATTGCTTAAAAAGAAAGGAAACCAAGGGAATAAAATAAACCAAGGAAACACTCCGTAAATTCAATGTCACTTTAAATTCCATTATAGAAGAGATGTTCGTGATTAAAGAGGAACTGAAGAGTGGAGGTAGTATTTATTCGGGTGTTATTATAGTGTTTGGAACGATGACTGGGAAGAAGTAAAGCGAGTGCTCGCTCTGCATTAGGCGGATCAAAGAGACTTGCTTACTTTGGGAAGTAGCAATTTTGAATATTTCTATATGGAAGTTAACAACCATATCTTCCTAATACTGAACAACCTAAGAAACGCCGGACACAGTTCTGAAGCCTTAGTGAAGACATTCACGTCCAATTCCTGGGCTGTCTTCATAAGAGGATTGAACGGGGACGTGTCTAGCCGCCTGGTCACTCGCACGCCTAAAAACTTCCGGAGGCTTACGCCATTTGCCTCGATTTACAAATTTTGCTTTTAAACGCAACAATAGCCAAGGTCCATACACTGGTAAGTTCCCCACGTCGTACCCCAACTGTCGACACGGAAACATGCCCAGGTACACGTCGCCGGGGCACTTCAACCAGTCGACTAGTTCACAGGCCTTGACAGGCCCCCAGAGAGAAACCCAATTAGGCTCTGTTACAAGTCCTTATTATGCTCAAAAACCAATCAAAAATGGAATCGATCATGTCAGGCCAACAAAGCAATTCCGGCTACAACGCCCAAAGTAAAGAAACCACGAGCTTCAAGAGTACCTCCTCTAAACTCAACCTCAACCCCATTCACAAAGCAGAGAAGCTGTATCATATGGATACAGTCCCTACTTCTTCTTACATTCAAGCTCAGTTTGACCAGACGTCGCAAATGAAAGGTAAAATACCCTGACAGTACAAGTTTGTTTTTGACACGCCCACTTTAGGGCGTTCTATGTTCATGCAAAGGTAAAAACAGGTAAAAATAGCATGTTTTAGCATGTTTTAATTTAAATTAACACTGGGCATACATATCTAAGGAGTTCATATAATGACCACGTTTGATCTAAATCGGTCAGCCACATCTTTAGGTTTTTTTCTTCAGAATCGGTCGAATATGTGCTTTAAATATGAATTAGTATTAAAAACTTATGCGTTAACCAAGCAATCTTAATGAAACTCACACAGAATATATTTGTCAATATATAAACATATTGACCAAATTTCACCCAAATCGGACAACTATATTATATAGCTCCCATAGGGACGACCGGTCAATTGAATATTATATGAAGAATTGAATATTAATATGAAGAACGTATGCATAGACGAAGCTTTAATCATCAAACTCACACAGAAAACATTATATAATAATATAAACATACTGACCAAGTTTTATCCAAATCGGACGACTATATTGTATAGCTCCCATTTGCCTTAATTATACTATTATTATCATCATACCCCATTGTTAATAATAAAATAATACTGAGAAACGGGTATCCTAAAGTCGCGAGGCAACTATAACATTCTTTCTTATTTAATTATAAAATTTATATGGTACATACTCTAATTAAGTAAAAACCAAAAATGCATCCCTGACATTTTTGAAACTGTTTGTTTACTTTGAAAGCTTACCAATTATTAACCTTGTACAAAATCTTAAATAAAACTAACGGAAAAGAAAGGCCAGGGTATGTAGAGTCAGCATATTAAAAATAATCTTGTTCATGGTTGTTAATATTTGTTTGTGTGCATTAGTTTGTGTCGTCAAAGGTAGAGAAAAATTAAACAGCGCGTGATTGTGGTTAATTACTAATTTTATGCGTAATAATGCGAGAAAATAATTATTTGTGTTTGTAAACAAACAGGATATAAACTAATTCTAAAACCCGTTTTTGTGGAAATTTGCGGGCGTGTGCGTATGTTCTCTATTTGTAGCTGAGGTTGAGCTTGCATATGAAAAGCTGCTTAGTATTACATTAGTATTTACATTGAAAGTAATTGAAACGCGTCAGTAGTTTTTAATTTGATTTTTGATAAACTAAGGGCATACAACATAAGCAAGAAGAAAAGCGATGAAGTGAATAAGAAAGTAAGGGTCCTTTACCTACATATCCAAAATATTTGGCAAAATGCGGTAGAAATATGTCTACATTTAAGAAAAGGCATAACACATGACTGTTGTCCAAGATTACAATAAAAATGGAACGAACATCGTCATTAAATTCTAAAAATTCAACATCAAGATCAGTTGGACGCTCACCTATTGAATACATGGCACCGTCAGAAAAGAAAATTGGCATCCGATTTAGCTGATGATTAAGGTCACACATTACAACTCTTCTTGTGCATTCTGCTGCGCTTTCGGCCGAAAAATCTAACGATAAAGGTACCGCTAAGTTTTTAAAAGACACATTTCTTACTTCAAACGACCCCAATTCGGTAAAATAAAAAAATAATTTTTCAATAAATAATAAATCGGAATCACTTCATCCGGAAGAGGCATTAGCATTTCTGCTTAAAAATTTTAAAACCCAATACAACAACCTTCTCGAGCTCAGCGTACAACAAAGTGAGAGAAGCTAAATCAAAGTGCAGACCTTTAGATCAATGAAGCAAAAATATTTTGTTCGCCATATTTGGTCGATCTTACAAGTTAAACTGCATTTGCAGTATCTGCAGTACGCCTTATTTATGTCGTCTTCATCCCGGGCTTTCCAAGACTTGAAATCTGGCTGCAATAGCCAGCAATCCCGAAATTTTTGCTTATAAATCTCCATGTGCATTTTATCACTCTTTTCACATTGAACTTCAGATTACAAACGATATCGATAATACATTCAAAACACCTACACAATTCAATTTATCACCGTTATACATAATTTGGCATTATTATTAACCAAATATCGACACACAATTTAGTGTATTTTATGCTAAAGTTCTATTTAACTGCTCTGCAATGTTAATTAATAGAATTTTGTTGCATCCACAACTGATCAACTGGGAATAAAACCAACCAACTAGGAAAATCTTCATATGTCTGCGCAGTTGTTAATGAAAAAAAAAAAAAATAAAAATTAAAATATGATGTGCATATGACACTTTTAGATCGAAAAGTTGTAAACAGTTTGACTGAAACTATTGTCTATTGTGTCCCATCTGTGGAGCAAGTTCAAAAGATTTCATGGAAAGTGAAAACATAGATTCTCCAAAATTAAAGCCTAGAAGTGGAACATAACAATATGGCACGATTACAAAACACTTTAATTGCGATTTCCTGCCAGCTGCCAATTGATGCAAAAACATTAAAAAAAAATATTGACAAGAAACAGTAACAGACAAACAGTTCGGACGTGTGTAGCTTATATTCCGCTTCTCTCTTTGCGCGTGCACAAGCACCGTTAACCATAATCGCGATCAAACAACAAAGTGACAAAACAGAATTCATACAGCTGATAAAGTGGCGTGATTGCTGCTAATAACAGTAAGCACCGTAAAGCAAAAAGCTTTGCATACTTTTAGCCTGTAATTCTGCCAAAAGAACAGCACACTTTCAGAGTCAGGTTTTATTAAACTTGTAGCTGTTCGAGGCCCACGGCTCAACAGTAACAATGAAAACGACAGCCACAACCAGGTCAAAGTGGCAAATCATCCCTCAGATGAACTCTGCCACTGAGAAAGTAACAAAAGTGTTGAAAGTTCCTCCAATAAAACTACACAAAGGGCAAATGGATAGCGACGGCGAATCCAGCTCCTTCAGCTCGGAGCCCCGGGAAGCTAAGAGAAAAGTCCCCTCCAGGAAGGCGGAGAGACCAACAACCTCCAAGGGAACGGCAGAAAACTAAAGTGCCAATAAATTCGCAATGCTTGCTGATGACAATGACGAATACGAAGAAGCGGTCTCATCCAATCCTCAGGAGGCTGTCCCAACAGCCCCAGTCAAGAAAATTAAGCCTCCACCCGTCTTTATTCCCAACGTTGGCGACATCAAGGAACTAGTTACTGACATAGCTCATGCCATTGGAAATCTCAGATTTGGTTACAAGGCCGGCAAGGATGGATGCGTAAGAATTATGCTTGAAGACAAGGAAAGCTTCACATCGTTAAAAAAAAATATCTTAACGAAAACGACATCCTATACCAAACTTCTTAGGCCAAAGACGAGCGAGCCTACAGGATTATTGTTTAAGATCTTAACCACTCCACACATCTTACTGACATCAAGGCAGCCTTGGCCTCGCATGGAGACAGCGTTCGAGGACTTGAAATAAAAAATGTCATAAGCCGCAGCAAAAACAAGCCAATGCCCATCTTTTTCTTCAACCTGGAACTTGCCAGTAACAACAAAGAGGTGTACAAAATCAAACTGCTATGCCAATGTGTAATCTCAATAGAACCCCCAATTAAGAAAAACGAAATTCAGTGCTTCAGATGCCAAGGTTTTGGACACTCCCAGCGTTACTGCCGGCTTCCGGCCAAATGCGTTAAGTGCGGTAGTAACCACAACTCAAACAAGTGAACTAAATTAAGGAACGAGCCTGCATGCTGCGCTGACTGCCAAGAACATCACCCTGCCTCATATAAAGGCTGCCAGGTATATCAGAAGGTCAAGGAACAACGCTCACCCAAAGTTAAACACTCACCTCAGGCAGCTAGTCGAGGCGTCTCCTACCCCACTACAATCCAAGGTGTTCCGTTCGCCAATCTTCTACGAGGATCAAGGCTTCCCACCCCACCACAACAGGAGAACACAGCCTTCCCTGCCACAAGCCAGATTTACACCAGGATGGATAAACTGGAGAGCTTAACGGAAAAGCTTGTTGCTCAAATTGCAGCAATGACGCAGCTTCTCACTTCCATCATGTCGCTCTAATACATAATAAATCTTCAAATTGTTAACTGGAACGCGAACGGCCTGTTCAAGAGCAGGTCTAAGGTTGAACACTTCCTGAAGATCAAACGAGTAGACGTCCTCCTTGTATCCGAAACCCACTTCACATCCAGATCCTTCTTTACCATCAGTGGATATGACGTGATAGCCACTAACCACCCCAACGGTTCTGCTCGCGGTGGAACCGCTGTTATCATCCGTAGCGGAAGTACATAGAGCTGCCTGGACTCCAAGAACCCTGGATACAAAGTGCTAATGTGAGAATGAAAAGCCCAATAGTCGACATCACGATTGCAGCAGTGTACCTCCCACCTCGCCGCTCAATTACCCAACACCAATTCCACACCTATTTCAACGGTCTTGGAAATCGATTCATTGCCGCTGGAGACTTCAACGCTAAACACACTTGGTGGGGCTCTAGACTTATCACGCCCAGGGCCGCGAGCTCTTTAGATGCATTTCAGACGATCTCCTTGACTGCCCACACAACCTCAGATGTCCTGGACTTTGCTGTATCCAAGGGAATAGCTCGCCATAGAATCGTCACTCGCAACCAATTGGAGCTATGCTCAAAACACTGTGCTGTTCAGATACTAGTAGACCACCCTACTACGACCAACACACCAAAGAAGAGGCTCTTCAAAGGCAAACTGACATTGGACGCTCCCAGCACTAGATTCAAAATAACATCAATCCATATGTCAATATTGAGGACAACGATGACCTGTTGTTGACAATGTTGTCGAGTACCTCAACAGGCGAATACACAACGCGGCTGAGTTCGCCACTCCCCAAAGTCGTCCCCGTATGCAAACCCCCTACCGTGATATCCACCTATAGTCCCCTGAGGTAGCCTCCATGGTTTCCGAGAAAAGACGTCTTCGGCGTCAGTGGCACAACTCTCGAAACCCGGCTGACAAAACGGCGTACAATAGAGCTGCTAAAGCTCTTAAAGAGACTCTATCTAGTCTAAAAAAACATTCGCTCGAACAATATCTGGAGAAGCTGGAACCAGAAAACCCGGAACATAACCTATGGAGGCTGACAAATTAAAAGGTCTACCAAACGGAAAGAGCCCTTAATGCGACCCAATGGTACGTGGTGTCGCACAGACAAGGAGAAAGCAGAAGCGTTTGCTGATCACCTGTACGAGGCGTTCTCCCCTTTTGCTAGGTGTAGGTGTAGATGGAAGACACGACGATCTGCAGCCTGGATACACTCCTACAAATGGCCATTCCTATTCCCTAAGTTAACCAGGATGAGCTCATGGCTGAGCTGGGAAAACTAAAGGCTACAAAATCTCCTGGGCATGACGGCATTGACGTACTTTCCATAGAAGCCCTACTTACCAATGGGATCTCTCTCCTGCTCCGAATCATTAACAAATGCTTCATAATAGGACACTTCCCAACACAATGGAGGTGTGCAGAAGTAGTTATGATTCCAAAACCTGGGAAGCCTGCAGCCAACCTGGCCTCACACAGACCAATTAGCTTGTTGGCCGTCCTCTCCAAAGCAGTTGAAAGACTACTTCTGAGTAGAGTGCGGCCAATTTTAGATGCAGGCCTGACTCCCGACCACCAGTTTGGCTTCAGAGCATCCCATGAAACTCCAGAGCAATGCCACAAAGTAGTGGAAAAGATTTTGGATTCCTTCTAGGAGAAAAAGTACTGCTCTGCTGTCTTCCTAGATGTTAAACAGGCTTTTGACAAGGTATGGCATCTGGGACTGCAACAGAAAATCAAAATGGCTCTACCTGCTCCATATTTCGTCCTTCTGAGGTCGTACATCAGGGGCAGGTGCTTCTACGTACCTAGTTTCAGACAGTTTGGCCCTTGGATGGCTCCTCCATTCCTCCTGCGGACTTTGCCAAATATCTTGGACAAACGACTCACATAGAAGCTACACATAGCCCATTCAAGGAAAGTGTTAAATGACTGTCTATGAAATTACCTATGGGTGCTAGGCAGACGATCTACTTTAAGGCTACTTTAAGGACCAAGTTGCTTATATATAAAACAATTATTAAGCCAATCTGGACCTATGGTGTGCCTCTATGGGGAACAGCCAGTTTCTGTCACATAAACCGAATTCAGGTACTCCAAAATAAGACTCTTCGACTAATTTCTAATGCCCACCTTCTCCACACCAACGGGGAAATACACACTGGACTTAAGATCCCTACAGTGCAGATCGAAATTAGCAGAATCACCAAGGCGTACCTAGACAGACTTGACAGGCACTCCAACCCCCTGGCCATCAACCTTTTGGACAATAGCAACGCCACTCGTCGCCTGAAAAGATCTCATCCGCTGGACCTACCTCACACCGTTGATTGACTCACCCACATCCCTTAATCCCACTTCTATCCCCCCTAATTCACCATTCATGTTCTCTTTGTTAATAATTAGGTTAACATTAAATTAATAGGCTACAGTTTAGTAGGTAAATTTACTGATTGTCCCCAAGGACAGATTGTAAATAAATACCAATAAAAAAAAAAAAAAAAAAAAGAAACAGTAACAAACCTTGTACTCTTGGTTTCCGATGTCGGCAACAGTTTATAAAGCTGTATTTCATGGTTTTCGAATAAAAGAAGCATCTGTACTGCCAGTAGGTTTTCTTGGAGAGAAAGCTCGCAAAAAATACTACAAGAGAGACAGAATATCACATGCTCATAAAATTCTCTAACATTATGGACTACGGGTTAAAAAAAACAATAAAAGCTAATTTTATCTTGTATGGGCGGTAGTAGTAGACCTGGTCGGATCGGTCCAAACTTAGATAAACGTAGCTTTAGTAGTTTAAGTTTTAATAAAATTATTACAATTAAATATATTTTTGTTTAAACTTAATACTTAAAATGGAAAAAAGGATTTAAATCCTCTACTTCCCCGAACCGTTAAGGAAATGTCAACATTTGATGCCGAGCCATAGAATTCCGTTAAGTATCCACGTGGACGTTTTTTAAGAGCATTATCTGGTGGTAGATTGCAATTGGGGATCCTGTTTGAGCGTATTGTCCCCAAAGAATAAATTCCACGTGATCGGAGATACACAAGCAATGACAACTAAGTATAAAAATTGTCAAAAATTATTATGTGATTTTTGAATTCAGGCTCTATACGGGACGGTCGAATGACTAAGTTTGACGACGCCCCAAAATCTGGTGCTTCCGGGTAAATGACATAATCACCTGCTCCACCATAAAATTCAAAGTTGTAGCAAAATCTAGAAGAGTCGCATAAGACAAATAGTTTTTTTCCCCATTGGATGGGTTTATCTGGCATATTCAGCATCGAAGCTGTGCTCTTATCTAAGTAAATCCTTGAGGGCAGAATTGATTCCTACATGTCCACAACATCATTTATGTGGTCAAAAGTATCTTCATTGTCTTGTCTCATCATCAAAAGCGAGCTTATCTAAAACGTCTTTTATTTCATCATCAGATAGCGACGAAAGCTTATACAGTTTTTGACGGTTCAATGCAGAAAGTCTTTTTTCACTCAAACAAATCCAATAGAAATGCACGCAGCTCAAACTTACTTAATAGTATCTTCTTTCGCTATAAATACCAAGACCGCCTCTAGGCGTTAGGGCATTCGCCCTTATTAATTAAATCGCTTTTTAAAGGCTGACTAATGCAGCAAAGGGCATATTATTTTATTTCTTCGCCGCAACCATTAAAACTATTTATTTCTATTTTTTGAATTTGGAGCAGACGGACTTTCATTCCAAATTTGGTGGCTCTAGCTCTTGTAGTTTAGAAGATCCAAGTGCTCATGCAAACGGACGGACAGACGGACATTGCTATATCGTCTCGGCTGTTGATACTGATCAAGAATATACATACTTTATGGGGTCGGAAAAACCTCCTTCTGCCTGTTACTCACATTTCGCTTCAGACAAACCTAATAGACCCCTATACTCTGTTTTAGAGTACGGGGTCTAAAAACACAAAAATATGATAAAAACCACACCGCAAACATAAGAAGAACAAACAAAAATCAAAACGACAAAAAAATTAAATTTAGTATATATAGTTAAACTTAAGTAATATTAGAATCCGTAATAACCGAAAAATACTTTCTCCCCAAGGAAGGCCATCGTCCACTTTGTGAGCCCTTTCATATCTTCAAATCTGACACGCCCGCTTCAACAAAAAGTTGTGTGGCGTTTTAATAAAATGTACCGGGATAACCCATAGGAGGATCAAGGCACTGAAAGACCATCACTTGAGTAGGACCACCGATGGAATACAGAGGTTGACCACTATGCGTAAGCCTCGTGCGATTAACTGGATAGTGTCTGCATGGTAGTGGGTTGGGAAGTGGACTTCAGACAGAAGTGCCATACTCGAGTCACAAGACAGCGTGAAAGCCAACAGGCTCTTCGAAGCTACGCATGGGTCGCAACCATAGCTCGCAAGTAACTGTCAACCGTTTTTTTCTTGCGCTCTCGTTGCGAGCACAACCGAAAAAGTTCGTTCTCTCTCGCTCTCGCTCTGAGCAAGAGAGTCTTGCTGTCTTCATTTATGTTTTCTGTTGAGCTGTTTTCATTGAGCTCTTTGTATTTCGGTCTTTCAATGAGCAGTGCGTAAAGAGCGAAACGAAAAGCGCTCGCACAATGAGACTCAGCAAAAGACCGTTTGACCGAAAAACTCAACGCAAATGGTCTTCACTTTTATTTTCGTTGTTGTGAAAAAGAAGTAATATAATTTTTTTTAACAGAACAATTTAAATTTAGTTTCAAATATTTTTGTTTTTTTTTTTCATATTCTATTTAGAAAATCATATTTTCACGATCGATTATAATTCACGATCGCAATTAATGTATTTCGTCTGCAAAACAGACACTTAACGATTTGCTTGTCTATGCGTGTGAATGTATACCAATATAGGTGCAAAAGACCATTTGCTTCATTGAACACGACGAAACGGTCTTGGAACAACCAGAACAAAACAGAATAGAAAAATACGGTTTCGCTCCGAGCGCGAGCAAGTTCGTTTAAGAACCGATAAATCGGTTGCTCGCTGAGTCTTTTCGTAAAGAGTCAGAAAAAGACACTTATTTGCAGACAACGAGAAACGGTCGACAGTTATTTGTGAGCTATGGTCGCAACAGAAGTTGAACGAGCTCATCACGAAACATCTAGAGGGATACGTCTTTGGAAACCATGAATCTCGACAATAATTTTGGCCAACAAAATCGACGAAGTCACCAGAGCATGCCAAAACTTCGGCACTCGATACCAACCTGCTGGACCAGGCGGTGGTGGAAAGCTTGCTGGAGGAGATGGAGATTTTGGTCTACCAAAATAAAGCAGAGGAAATAAAATATAGAGAAGATATCCAAGTTGTCCTAGACTATAGGAAGCTAGTGGTAGACTGCAAAAGCTACCGTCTGCCAAAAGAAAAATCTACAGAAGATAGCTACGAGAGGACAGCTGCATTCCCAGACTATTAAAGAACGACGGTGGGATCATCAAGTTGGTGAGCGACGAAACGATATTTCTGTCCAATTTCACCGACACGATCACCTCAAAATCAGGAGGGACCGTTTGCACAGGGACTTCAATAGCTTTAGCATGGCCCACATACTTGCTCTGCCAGTCGCACTTAAAAAAGTGAACGCCGCTGGATGCTTATCTTTGAAGTCCGTTCTTGGTTTTGGTCTGGAAAATCTAATAAGATTGTCTGGAATGTCCCAGAAGATCTAATTGTCAATTTCAGCGCACGGTCAGCTAACTGGCGACTTGTACGACTTGGAAGTTGTGTAATTTCCGCTGGTAAGATCAAGAAGCGAGCATGCTGAAGTTGCATTCCCACAGCGCGCCGATTTTCCATGGGTCCGCCAGCCAGGCCATTGAAGTTAACTCGATCTGGATTGGATTAGAGTATGCATTGCTCATAATACTTAACCTCAATTTGTACACTTTAACCGTAGCAATAAATATACATATAACCTGAATAACAACGAACGAATCTTGTACTACATAAGACAACTGGAGAAATAAGCTACCAAATAACAATAAAATTTTCAACGTTATTGGATTTTTTTTTTTCTACAAATTCAAGCCAGGGAATGAAAAGCTTTGAGAAGAATTATCGGAGATTACTCATTTGTGCGTAATACAAATGTTAAAAAGGATTCAAATATGACAATTTTATCTCAAATCAATGACGTTGCCATTGAGCAAAATTCACGACACTTTTGTCACCTGAATATTTTGGCTAATCGTCTTTACATTTTATATGTTTTAAGTTCCTTTAAATGAAACGTTTTTAATATGATTGGTCAAAATAAAGAAATTTTTCTTTTGTATGGTAGCTAATATGGTTCAGATAGCTAAACAAGACACAAAGGTACGAAACTCTAAAAATGTATTTTGTGCCGGAATAGCGAGTTATAGAAATTTTCTATTCTATTAGAAAAATTAAAACAACTTTTTAGTTAGCAATGTTTCTATGTATTATATTTTTTAAATTCATGTTTATGACCGGATTACATGAAAATACATCTGAAAACATTTAGTGCACGTTTGGAATGGTTGCGTTTGAATCCATTCCATGTGCCACATAAAGCAATTATTGCTTTAGCATGAAATGTTTGTAATTACGTATGTATGCTTGCAATATAAATATATGCAAATATAAATATCTAATTAAATCTAGTAGGTATTCGGCGATCATCATCATATTGATGGTAGACACAAGTTGGAAGCAACTTGTTGCGAAAGGTTATGGCTTGTATAAATAATGTCGGAACATGTGAGATGAGCTTTTATTTACTTATTTAGTAGATATTTCTATATTTTTAATTGCAATTTCCTTTTTTACATTACAATAATGTTAATAAATATTTGCATTTTTTATTTTATTTCACAAAAGCGTTACGCTTTCCGTCTTGTTTTTTTTTACAGGCTTATAATCTGCCGAGGTAGGGTCAACAAGTAAAATACAAGTGATAAATTAAGATCAATATTCTCAATAAATTATCATCGGCTTGGAGTCACTGGCGAAGCAGATGGTACACCGATAACGCTTGAAGAAATGGTTCCATGACTAACACCGGCCCCAGGTGTATTAACTACTAAGCCCACAGTGTGGTCTGGATCCTTTTTCGATGTCATCGTGGACCGACTTAGAGAATCGGTTGCTATAAAATGTTGCACTGCCATATTTACAATTGGTTGAGACTGTCCTAGAGGCTTTACGACACCTAGAGTAGGTAACTGTGTTTGGGATGATTGCGTTGGCGCTGGTACAGTCGATGAGGCAATAATATTTATACTAGGAGGTGGCTGCATGCGAAGATGTGTAACAGGGGGACCCAGGGGTCCTACTGATGGTGGTGGTATGGGACTCGGTTCTTTTCCTCTTAAATGAGCAGCAGACTGGGCTGCATAGATACTTAAAACCTTCTGGCGTTCTTCTGCTTCATGACGAAAGGCAGCCTCCATTATGGGATTATATCTCAATATAGGTGCATAGGGGTCACGATAAGGATCCATACCCCATGTTGAGGGACCGGACTGGGCAAAATGTGTGAGTGGTCCTCCAACAGCTAATGTGGGTGGTATCATACTGCGTGAAAGATGAGATGCTGATGACGGTAACCCATGCGTTGAACCATGCCGCCCCGTTACCAAAAAATTAGCATGATGATGGGCTGCAGCTACTGCTGCATTTGTCTGAGCAACGACGAGTGATGAAGGATGAGAATGATAACGCGGGTCTCCAACTGCAGATCCTGCAGATACCCGCATGAGCATCACTTCTTGGTCCTCTTTTGTGCGCGGGTGTTCCTCTTTAATGCGAACCTCTGTGAGTTCACTTATGTTACGATGAGGTGAACGATCGCGTGATGTTGAAGATGCAGCTGATGCCGCTGCCTGCTTGTTACTGTCGTTAATTCGTTGCTGCTGCAACAGTCTATCGCGTTCAATTTCACGCCGTTCTATCTCACGACGCTCACGCTCTTTACGTTCACGTTCTCTCTCGCGTTCTTGCTGCTCGCGCTTTAATTTGTCTTCTTTTTCTTTCCGTTCGCGGTCCTCGCGTTCTCGTCTCTGCCTCTCACGATCCCTCTGTTCTCTTTCTCGTATCTCTCGCTCACGATCGCGTTCTTCTGACTCGCGACGTGCATTTTCAAGAGACGCGTCGGACTTTATTACCCAACTGTTTGGTCCAGCTGCAACTGTTGGATGGTAAGCCACTGATCGTGGAAGAGAACTTGTTCTGAAAAATAGGTAATTTGCATTTTACTTCAGCTCAATGATTTAAGTTCTTAAATATTTAAAGGCCAAGATTTATAAAAAATTAAATGGAATAAACGATTAGCTTTTTATTGTACGATACCCGTCGTTTTAAAACACTAAGAGCAACACGTAAAAAAAAAATACATGTTGATCAACCAGATTAAATAATATCGGCTCTTGATCGGTTAATGCAATTGATTCATTAAATTAATTTTGTTTAACATTATTCCAAAAAGCATTACTCAAAGAATTGCCTGGCTATGAAATAATTTCCCTTAATATTTTAGTTGAGCTAACTCAATAAAAGAAGGGTTTGCATACTATTATTTAATGTCCATCCTAAGTATGTACATATATTTCGGCAATCCCTATGGATAGCATTCGTGTATAGTTCTGTGGTATTAAAAAAACATTAACAATTTGTGGTGAACATTAAATTTGTGTTACATTGTAATACAAATATACATTTTAAGTGACAAGGCTTGAATTGATTTGGTTATATTTTGATTTTTATAACGAAAGTTATTGACTTTTAAGTAAAACTGTTTTATTTTATTTTATTAACGCAGACTAAAAGCAGTCGCGAGTATTTAACTATATGATTACGTAGTGTATAGATATATAATTTAAATTTAGATTATATTAAAATTAATTATTAAAAAAATTTTAAGTTAAATCAAACTGAAATTAAAAAAGATAGTAATTAGACCATTAATCTGGGAATAACAAGCAAAGAAATTGATCCAAAATTTGTTGCAAGGGTTAGGGTCCCAATTAACTCCACGAAGCGCGAAGAGTAAAAACTGCTTCTGCACTAACTCAATTAAAGATTGAATATGATCATGTTGAGGAGACCAGACATATAAACAATACTCAAGAAT
>JAEIGM010000423.1:0-29529 GCA_018903735.1 Drosophila cardini | reverse complement strand
GTAAAGCATCAGAGAAATCCTTCCACGTAGTATGCAGAACAGAGTGAGGCATCAAGCCACATCTTCGCAGCACCTTTGAGACAGGTGTTAATGGCGATCAACAAATATTTATCTTCCCATTGGTAAGCTGCAATAACTTTATTGACTCGATCAATAAATTGGTCCACCGAAATCCCTTCAGAATTTGTTGGGTCGAATTCAGGCAAAGTTCCGGGTATTTCCTTTACAGATACGTGGCGTGTGCCGACGTTTGCGTTTGATGACGGATTAGGTGACGAAAGCGTTTCACGTTCACTCTCGCTGGCGTTCCTGACATTCGACTGGGCGTTAATATTGGATACATTTTGGGATTCCAATACCTGCATTAACAACCCACGTAGTTGGTTGACACTTTCTTTTAGATCAGCCAATTCCGTTGCTTGATCTTCGTTGAGCGGCATTTCGATATCTTCGGATTCCTTGTGTTCGCTGAGGCGTTGTATCAACTGATTTCGTGATCCAGTTGTAGGCAATTGACGTTGGCGAAGAAGGTACTTTAGTTCGTCCACCTTCAGGTCACATATTTTTCGTAATTCGTTGTTCATTGCGTATTGCGTTGTCTGAATGGATATAAGATAAACGTTTTATATATCCACCAAGCGCATTTCCAAGAATTTCATGGTTTTTCTTTTCAATTCCTTATGTACGTTCGCTTGTACATTTTTTTCGGCGAGTATCTCTTGACGTGCGAAAGAAAGAGACGAATATAGCGTTCGACGAATTTCACAATTTTAGCAAATTGTCTGCTGCATGTCTCAATTTCAATTGTCGACGAATTAATGTTATTTATTCCACTTCTGAACTGTGAGGGATAGTCCGATTAGATGGCATGTAGGCGTTTAAAGATTAACATTAATTCTTTATTGAAATTAAATTATAAGGAGTTATATTCATGATTAAATATACGGCTGCGTCCAATGCCGTCGCTCATCACACACACTCTTTTTCTACGTTGTCGTTCAACTGAACTAGTTCTGGATTCGGTGGGTAGAGTTGCCAGATGCTTACATGTTTTACACCGACTATGTTTCTGAGACTGAAAGCAGTTTGCTGAGAAATGTCCAACTTCATTACAATTGAACCATTTTCGGAAGTGGCGACATGTTCTCGCTTAGGTTTCGATTGTGAAAGTAATTGTCAGCTGTGTCTCTCATTTGCTTCATCGTTGTGAAAGTTAACACAGCTTAGCTATGCAGGAACTCACGGTGTTTGAGACCTGAACTTGCGTATCATATGATGGGTGATTCCGTTGCGTTACGTTTTATTGATGTATCACAGTAAACGTATCGTGACTACGTAGTGAGAAAGTTATGCGAATTGCATCAAATTTGGATTCTCTGATCAACAATTAGTTTATTTAGTTTAGAAGTTTTGTTAACAATTGTTTTATATATCCCACTTCTGAAAGACGATAATAAATGTCTCGCTATATAATAACTGAACTTTCCGATTTATTTGGAAAAATTAATTACTGGCGAATGATGTAATATATAAAAATGATTAAAATGAAAATTAATATTTTGCTCTAATAATGCGTGCGTCTCGCTTGAACGAATTGTTCGATTATTGTCAATACTCATCTGATCACGCTTGTATGCGTCAGAGTTGCCAGATCGATAGGAGCTAACCCCAGGGTTGTCTACGCTGTTCTTCATCTTTAGGCGGCTCGATGGAATCATCTTGAGGCAACTGACACCATGGCTTGAGCTTGTCCAACGAGTACTCAGTAAACGGTCCTTCATATCGTGGTTTAAGCTTGCGTGACATGGCAGTGCTTCCGGGTTCGTTAGCTCCTAGTATTATACCGCCGTTTTTGTAGCCTTTCGGAGTAGAGCGCCTGGCGTCATAGCAAAGCTTTGCATTAGCTCTTTGATCGTCTATACGGTGTGCGGTTGTTTGAAGTAATTCTTGCAATTTGAAATCAGTCAGAATGTAATTACAGAATGTCTCGTGGCTCATATCCACAGAGAAGCTGAAACGTAGTACAACCAGTCGTTTTGTATTCCATCGTATTCAAACTCCACTTTGTTGAAGCAGCTTATCTTACCAACGTCGCGACGTAGGTCTCACGACTTAATTGTGCAATAAGACAGCGATTTGCAAAATTTTGATTGGAAGGGGGTTAAATTCGCTGTCAAAGTTCACATTTTCATAAGTATGAGAAAGTTTATTATTTTTACAGGAAACGTGTAAATTGTCGTTTTGTACTAGCTGAATAACCTTTGTTAAGATCAGACTATTTTCTCATACACCTGTATTAGAAATTACAGGTTAATATTAAAGTAAAAGTTATATTTATTAAACTCACAGTGTACATGCATGGCATCAATTTATACAGTTTTACCAAATTTGGTTACTTTCGGAACACTATTTAATACACATGAATTTAAAATAAATGAAAAATCGATTAAATGGCTGTAATAGGAAAACCTTTAAGATTTAGTAGACAGGATGTGCGCTTTTTACTATACATTGAATTATTGAATTTACAGATAATATTTTATACTTTTACTTCGTATTAATTCATTACTATTACTCTTACTTCAGTTTTTACTTCACCGAATATTGATTTGACTCTCGACTCGATTGTTCATGAACGATAAAAACAAATTGGTTTTACTACTACAGTCAACACAGAAATTATTCTGACACTTTTGTATTGTATTTTCAAATAGAGTACAGGAGTCAATTTGGTTTCCAGAAGTGAAATGTGCATAACAGCAGAAAGCGGCGGGCCCTACCCCATAAAGTATATATATTCTACGTTGGGTCCTCACTTATAGGGGAGATAAGTCGAGAGTTTAGGCACGCTTCGATTCGGCATAGGAAAGTGGACAGTTCCTCGAACGTGGACTTGTAGAATAAGGCCTTGAAACTCTTCACCCCGGGCCTCCCATAATCTACCGATATAGGGCGCGCTGGGTGGAATGAAGTGCCAATCGAGAATGGAATGGACTCGCTGCTCATGTTGGGTATCTGGAACATCGCCCAGAGAAGCCGGCCAGAGTTCGGGTGCTTGCAGGTGCTTGAAGGTGCCATTCCGGCCCGTGCCACCATAGGCTGCTGGCCGCCGAATCGGTAGCGGTAACGCCACGACTCGCGAGATTCGCTGGCATATCGTCCGACCGAAGATGAGACCAGTTGTGGACGCTGGCGCTCTTAGATATAGTGGAGACTCGCTTGGGAACGAATGTGGACCAATTGCAGGGGGGCTTGTGAAGACAAGCCAACACGATGGTAGAATCAGTCCAGAAATGGGAAGATGATGGTTGGATTTGGGAGGTCCAGAATTACTGTCGCGTACAAATCAGAGAGCAGGACCGCACCGCAAAGGGGCCACTCGGGTCTTAGCCGTCAAGAGATGGACACTCACATGGTCTTGTTGACGGACCCGCACATACAGGCATGCTTCATACGCCTTCTGTGAAGCGGAATTAGTCTTGGAGGAATTCGTGACACTGCTGAAGAAGAGGCGGAGTAAGTGCATCATCCCACCCTAGTTCCGTTAGCCAAAATTGTTGCATAAATATTTTGGCTCTAATGACGAAGGGCGCCAGCCAGCCAGCGGGATCGCTATGTGGGATAGGACCTCCCTCTTAGAGACGGAATTCTTCAATTGAGGGTCCACAATGGAGAAAAAGAAGAAATCGCTGGTAGCTTGCCAGCGGATACCCTCTAACTGCAGGAAATCCTCGTGCAACAAATGCTATTTCAGGAGGTCATGGAGTATTTCCTTCTTGTTCGCTGTCCATTTCCTCAGTGGAAATCCAGCTGAATGGAGGGCATCCTTGAGTTCTTGGATGGCGTCGTGGGCGTCCTTCATGGGGTGGGCACCGGCGAGGATGTCATCTACATACATGTAGTGAGGGAGGATTTCACTCACCCTTGGAAATACCTATTGCACGTCGTGCGCCAGCTGCATAAACACTCTGATGGCTAGGAAGGCCGCACAGTTAACGCCGAATGCGACAGTTTGAAGCTTGTAGTCCTGGAGATTACTGCTGCTATCTCCATAAAGGATACGCTGGAACGGAGTGTTTTTGGCGTCGACCAGGATCTGTCGTTATATTTGGGTAATGTCGGCATTAAAGACGAACTGGAAAAATCGCCAATTAAGAACTTGCAGAGTAAGGTCGTCCCGGTATACAATACGTCATTCAGGCTGATATATCTAGTGGAAGGACTTAAGGCGTCGAAGACAACACGAACCTTGGTGTTAGTGCTATCAGGTTTGAAGACAGCGTGATGAGGAAGGTAGAAGTGATGACAGTCGAAGGGTGGAGTTACCCGAATCTTGTAGCCCAACTTGGCGTATTCCTAGAGAACCTCATCTTACTGGGCTTTTACGGAAGGATTCTTCTGAAGTCGCGCTTCATTGTAGTGCGGATCAGCCAGCGAGGGATCTAAGCACTCGTAGAGGACAACGTCCGATATTGGATGCACTGGAATCGCACCTGTCAGTTTGGGAACGACTAAGGCTAATGCTTTAACTTGTCTCCGGCTTTCGCAAGGGGCAGACAGCTTTAGCAGACACGCCTTTTCGGCAGAACCTCCGTCTCTTTGACCCATGCCGGAAACCGCTGCGTTGATTGGACAGAATGGCGGCTGGATAAGATTGAAGACCCTCTCGGACAAGATGGTCGAATCGGCACCCGAATCAATCAGAGCTCTGACATGACACACCTCACCTAGATGGTTGAGGGCCTGGAGTTGAGGCAAAATAGCTGTGCGCATTCGATGGCTGATGGTTGGAAATGGTACGACTTGAGAGTGGGAAGTGGACGAAATAGCTCAGGCCAGGCTGCTGGAATGGAACAAGGTGTGATGCCTCTCCTTGCATATATGGCAATTATGGGCACTGGAACAGTCAACAACCTGATGACCATGAGCGAAGAAATTTAAGCACAGGCTCTGATTCTTGAATACTTCGACTCTTCTAGGGACGGCCATGTCCAGGAAAATTGGGCACACACGGATGGGGTGGTTATCCTGTTGACACAGTCTGCAGGAAGCCGCCTTAATCTGGGTCTTTGCTGGGAATGCTTGGACCCGAGCTGTGTTAGCAGACTGTCGCGCCCCTGATTGGGCATCCTACATACTTGGACTCGCCCTGTGATCCTCAGTGGCTTCCAGCACACGGTAGCGATCAGTCAGGAAGCAGTTGAGCTCGTCCCAGGATGACACCGCAATCTTATTCGGGACGGATTGTTCGGCATAGCGTCATATCTCCGACGACATATCTCCGCTTAGAACATTTTCTTGGCGGAGATATGTCGTTTCTTTTCTGGCGGAGATATGTCGTTTCTAAACGACGCGGATCAACTAACGACATATCTCCGCGCGAAATTATATCGTTTAAAGGCGACATAACTCCGCTGAAAGGTCGGCGGAGATATGTCGCCAAAAACGACATAACTCCGCTTTGATATCGGCGGAGATATGTCGTTTTGAAACGACATAATCTCGAGCGGAGTTTTGTCGTTTGTTTTAAAACGTCATATCTCCGCCAACCTTTCAGCGGAGTTATGTCGCATTGAAACGACATAATTTCGCGCGGAGATATGTCGTTGAAAAATCGGCGGAGATATGACGGCGGAGCTATATCGTTACCCATATGCACGCACATTTGCATATGTGTGTATATGTAATACATACTGAATTGGTTGGCAAAGCCAGCATTCGCGGGCAGCGCTGCCGCTAGAAAGCAGCGAAAACGTTCGTTCACATGTTTGTTTGTTTCTATCTCGCTCGCACACATGCAGTAAATTGGCGTTAAATTATAAACTTTGTTACGTGTCTAGCTCTTTTGTTTATAGTCCGATTTATATGCAACTTTCAGGATAGTTTGATATACTTTGTTTTCAAACGAATGTGAAATAACAATACTGTACGACAAGAACATATGCCACATATGCCATTAACATCGGCATTGAAGTATGAAAGTTATTTTATTTCTTGTGGGAAAAGCGGGCGTGGCAGTCAAAAATTTTTAATGACAATGATTTTATGTAGTCTCCAGGAATCTGCACACCAAAATTGGTGTTCCTAAGTGCCACAGTTACTGAGATATTCGCCTAAAACATCAATTTTTTACGAGGTGTCTCTAGTTTTTTGCTCATTGTGGGCGAATGGGGCGTGGCATCGAAAAAAAAAAAGATTCTTGTATTGACTGACTTAATATCGAGTCGATTGTGACTAAATTCAAACTTGTAGCTGTTATCATCGCTGAAATCTGCTTCTTCATACGGACAGACGGACAGACAGACAGACGGACATGGCTATGTCGACTCGGCTAGTCATGCTGATCAAGAATATATATACTTTGTAAAGACGATTCCCAGCCGGGGTACAGATCTCAGTCTGCCCAGGGTCGCTCTTTGCAAGAAATTTGTTTGATGCAATGACGCTGCAGTTCGGGAGGGGGTGACGTGAGAAAGAGCGAAAGAAAACAACCTGCAGAACAGAACACTATTGGGGGGGGGTAACGACGCGCCGGGATAGTCCCACGGCAGGCGGGAAGAGACCCTCGCCTATCTACGGGGAAGGGGAAAGAGTTCAATACGCCGGGATAGTCCCACGGCAGGCGGGAAGAGACCCTCGCCTATTTACAGGAAAGAAAACAGAATTCAATGTGCCGGGATAGTCCCACGGCAGGCGGGAAGAGACCCTCGCCTGTTTACGAGAAAGAATAGAGATCAATGTGCCGGGATAGTCCCACGGCAGGCGGGAAGAGACCCTCGCCTGTTTACAAGAAAGTGGTTAGAGTTAGTGGAGAGAGAGGAAGAAGCGCTTCGTATTGTCTCTTACAATCTTTTATTATCGGTTGGAACTACTGTGTATAGCCCTATATTACCCTGCTGCACTGCCTAACTCCGGCCCTGGCGGCCGCTGCCATCAACTTACGTGCTATCTTCTTACTCGAGACGCGCCAACTCGCGACGTCTGCACACTTCCAAGTCCGATCGAAAAGTGACGCGACGCTCTCGATCGAACCACGCGGAAGCTGTCGCAACACAACTCCACCACGAAAGCTCTCTCCTCACCACCGAGCTTTTCGTGCAGAGTTGCACCCGACCGCTCCCCGCGCTGCCGATAGAGGGCGCCGCGTCCTTAATACAAAGTCTAAATGCTATGAAACTTATAATTTAATTGCCTTCATTGGCGCCAAAACAAACTTAAAATGTACATTAAATTCAATACTTAAAATTAACTAAATTAACAATTCATAACGCCTTCATTGGCTAGCTTATCAACTACAAAGATAACAAGGAAAAAACTACAAACAAAAATGTAAGGCGGTCAATTCTGGGGCCGCCTTACAACTTTATGGGGTCTGCCATGCCTCCTTCTCCCTGTCACATACATTCCAACGAATACAATGTACCCTTTTATTATTAACGAATATACACTGCTCGCCACTTGAATAGGACACCTATAAAATCGATGTTCTTTAGATCATTGCCAGTAAGCCAAGCCATCTAGGAAAATAATATTTGTTTTCTTCCCCTTACTCTTCAATCCTGTACTACAAACTTTGCTGTCCATATTCCTTTCCGAATATTGTGTAGTAACTACAACAGACTTTCTCGAGTTGTAGGTAGTTCTACTTCTATCCCTTTCATTAGAGATTCTATTCTTTCTCACCTTAATCGTAATTAAGATCTAAATTAATATAGTTTACATACATAAATTATTATATATTTTGTCGTACTGTAATGTTTTGTCATATTGTAATGTATTTTTATTATAATGTAATCGTTATTTATTTATAAATCCGTTTCGCGTTATTCGTTAGCCGTATATTATGCGGTGTGCCCCTCGGTCGGTTGGGCGGGAGGTGGCTGCATTATTTGCAGGGTTCCGCGCGTAAATAAGCACGTTGCTTGGTGTTGTTGGGCCACTTGAATGTACTGTCTCGTTAGTACATCAACGTCTAAAATATATTTAAATGTAGTAATTTGACGAAAATAGAACTTTTCTAAAGTTGTAAGTATATAAAAAAATTTGTAAACCAATAAGTAACAATTTTTGGAGTCTTAATTTTGGACCACTTGAATAGGACAATTTAACTACAAACCGTTTAAAAATATTTCAATCATCTTCAATTCAACCCAAATACCAAAATTACTTAAAATGAACCTTTTTAACATGTATAGGGGCATTATCATGTTGATAAATCCATTTAAGGTGTCCAAAAAGAGTTTGGAAATGTGGAACGGCCTCCTTCAATAAACCATTATAGCGCAAAGCATTCATAGTCGTTGGAACAAAGGTAAGGTCACAGGTGCCATAGTAGGAAATGGCCCCCCACACCATAATACCTCCAGCACAACTATGCAACTTATCCAGATGGTGTGGTTCTTTACAAAGATCATGAAAATAGTAGTTGTAGCCATCGGGTCCCTCCAAATTAAATTTTTTTTCGTCCGAAAAGACTACACGTTGCCACTCCGAAGTCAAGGTCACATGTGCGCGAGCGAACTCAAGGCGTTGCAACTTCCGAGCCGATTTAAGAGGTGGTTTCTTCTTGATTTTAAGTCTCTTCAGGTGTGGAGCATTATTAATAACACGTCGCATGGTTGTCAAACTTGCTTTAACGTTGCATTTTTCCCTTATCTTGGGCAAAGAGTCATGCGAATTGGAAGCTTCTCTTAATACAACTCGCTTGTCCGCAATAGTGAGCACACTGTGGCAATAGAAAGGCCAGAATCCTTGTAGGCTTGGATTTTTCCTTTTTCTGACTCAGATAATGCAGTGCCACACCCCATTTTAAGTTTTTTAAATTTAATATACACTTCAATTAAATCAACAAGAAAGAAAATTACAGTCGAGCACGCCCGACCGTAGAATACTCTCTGCCTTTTATTCCCGATCATTTTAATAAAATCAGTATCCGAGAATATCAACTGATAGTACTTGCAGTAAAAGACGTTGAAAGACGTTCAGCTAGGAAGTTAAGCCTCTTTTATAGAGATATCTATGGTTTTAGGCCGAAGATTTCCAAGTGATGAGGTGGCGCGGATGATTAGTATTCGATCGATGAACGGGAAGTTGTGGGTTCGACTCCTGGTCCGTCATCAAAAAGAATATATTTTATTGAAAAAAAATTGTTTATTAACAAATTATTAATAAACAATTGAAAAAATTTTTTAAACTGGGTTTAGATAAAAAACACTTTTTATTACTAAATGAAAACATGCAACAATTGGAGCTATTGAAATATATTCTTTTAAAGGATTGACCGCGACTCGAACCCACGACTCAACCCACGACTTAACCGGCAACGCCATCACGACACTTGAAAGTTTCCGGCCCAAAACCATACATATAAAAGAGGCTTAACTTCCAAGCTGGATAACTATTTTGTCAAAAATAGAATTTTGGTCGGCACGGCCAGCGTCTGCGAGCAGCTCTGCCGCTAGCAAGTAGCGAAAACGTTCGCTCACATTTTTTTATGCTTCTGTCTCGCTTGCACACATGCATTGACATTGCGTTCAATTATTAACTTTCTTACATGTCTAGCTCTTTTGTTTATAGTCCGATTTTTATGCCACTTTCAGGATAGTTTGATATATTTTGTCTTCAAATGAATTTGAAATAACAATACTGTATGATAAGATCAAATGCCTTAAAATCGGCATTGAAGTTTAAAAATGATTTTAGTTCTTGTGGGAAAATCGGGCGTGGCAGCCCACAATTTTTAATGACAATGCATTTATGCCGTCTCTAGGAACCTCTCTACCAAAAGTGGTACTCCTAAGTGGCATAGTTATTGAGATATTAGCCTAAAACATAAATTTTTTACGAGGTGTGTCTAGTTTTTTGCTCATTGTGGGCGAATGGGGCGTGGCATCGACAAAAAAAAAAAAAAAGATACTTGTATTGACTGACTTAATATCGAGTCGATAGAGACCAAATTCAAACTTGTAGCTCTTACCATCTCTGAAATCTGTTTGTTCATACGGACAGACGGACAGACGGATAGACGGACGGACGGACAGACGGACAGACAGACAGACATGGCTATATCGACTCGGCTTGTGATGCTGATTAAGAATATAAATACTTTGTGGGGTCTGCCACGCCTCCTTCTGCCTGTTACGTACTTTTCACAAACGCAATATACTCTTTCTTGCAGAGAGTATAAAAAGTTAACGAAAACCAAAATTTGTGTGCGCGTGCCAACAATAGCGACCAAATAAAATGCATGTCCTATTTAAGTGGCGCAAAAATTCCATTGAATTTTTGCGAATGTTAACATTAAGTTCTTGGCGATTTTAATGTTGCAGGAACTACATGGACTTCGTGTCCTGACTCTGCCGTGTTGATCCCTACGACCCAGCACGATTTTTTTGATAGTCTGTTTGGGATTTTATTGTTTCAGATCAATTCTATCCCAAACTCATTAAATAGAATGCTCGATTTGATTTTTGTTTTTAATCCATCCTGCTTTTCTGTTTCCCGTATCACTTCCTTATCTAATCCTGAAGATCCTTATCATCCGACTTTGGAGGTGTTGATTGATTTACCTGTTAAGGTGACCAGTACTAGTAGTAAATCTACTAAGCGTTCTCGCCAGTTTCAGAAAACCGATTTTAACAGGTTAAATGAACTGTTATCTGAGACTGACTGGTCCCAGCTGTTCATGTGTAGAGATATGGATAGTGCAATCACAATATTTTATTATACTTTGAATTCCCTACTTGATGTCTGTGTTCCGGTTCGTGTGCCAACTAGGTCCAACAAGCCTGTTTGGTTTACCCGCGATTTAACATTGCTTAAAAATAGGAAGTCGAGACTTTATAAGAGATTCAGGGAAACTGACTCTTCCTTGTATCTCTCTCGCTATCTGATTGCACGATCTGATTTCTCTGTCTTGAATGACCGTTGCTATAAGGAATACCTTACTAACTGTGGGCAACAGTTCCGAAGGGATCCTAGACGGTTTTATAACTTCGTTAATTCGAAGCGTAAATCATCAACGCTTCCATCTAGTGTAGTCTTTGAGAGAGAAGCTGCTAACTCAGATCAAGCTATCGCCGATTTATTTGCCGATTTTTTCCAAACCACTTACAGTGTGCAGGATTATAGTTCTAATTCACCTTACCCTTATCGTGTTAATTCTTTCAATTGTAATTTCGCGCCAGTAATCACTGAAAGCTCGCTTTTACTTAATCTTAAGTCTATTAAACCTGTTTTTTCACCTGGGCCAGACGGAGTCCCAGGCTGTGTGCTTAGAAACTGTGCTGACGGCCTTTTAAAGCCCCTGTATAAACTATTTACATTGTCTGTTGAATCATGCTGTTTCCCTGAAGTTTGGAAATCATCTTACATTATTCCTCTTCACAAAAAAGGAAACAAGTCTAATGTCTGCAACTATAGAGGTATTTCCAAGTTGTCTGCTATTTCCAAGACATTTGAGAAATTAATAACTTCTCAACTGCAACATTTCTGTAGATCTATGATTTCACCCTGCCAGCATGGGTTTGTGAAACATAGATCCACTACCACTAACCTGTTAGAGTTTACATCATTCGTATTGCAGGGCTTTGATAAAAAATTGCAAACTGACGTCATTTATACAGATTTTAGCAAGGCTTTTGACTCCGTTAACCACAGCCTCTTAATACATAAACTCAATCTTTTGGGACTTTCTTATAACTTTATACTGTGGATTTCGAACTACTTAAGTTCTAGAACACAACAGGTGTATTTTAATGAAACACTATCTAAGTCTGTTCAAGTTACTTCTGGCGTTCCACAAGGCAGCCATCTTGGTCCTCTGTTATTTATTTTGTTTATAAATGATCTGCCATCAGCAATCAGTCACTCTCGGGTGCTCATGTATGCCGATGACGTTAAACTCTGTGTATCGGCCACTGAGTCACTCCTTGGAACCAGGTTACAATCTGATCTTTATAGCTTTCAAACCTGGTGTCAAGCTAATTTATTAAATCTTAACTATAGTAAGTGTAACGTAATGTCCTTCAGCAGGCGACTCCCCTTTCTAAACAATTATATTCTGAGTGGCAACACCCTTCACAGAATTGAGTTGGTCATTGATTTGGGTATCCTTATGGATCCAAAGCTCAAGTTTGATAGGCATGTTTTATCAATTACCAACCGTGCTTTTGGTGTCCTGGGCTTCATAAAGCGCTGGTCGAAAGAATTTAACGATCCCTATATAACAAAAACACTTTTCACCACCTTGGTACGTCCTATTCTTGAATATGGATCTTGTATTTGGTCTCCCCAATACAGGATTCATCAAGACAGAATAGAATCAGTACAAAAACAATTCCTTCTTTTTGCCCTAAGGGCCCTTAACTGGAATACTAACATACGCTTGCCATCTTATCGTAGTAGACTTCTGCTATTAAACCTTCCTTCTTTGTCTGATCGTAGGACAGTGCTCGGTGTAATTTTCTTACACAAACTAATCAACGGCGAAATTGATTCCACTGAATTAATTAGCCAGATTAATTTCGCTGTGCCGATCAGACCCACTAGAAACTTTCTTCCCCTTTCTCTTCAACCCTGTACTACTAACTTTGCTGTCCATAACCCTTTCCGAATCTTGTGTAGTAACTACAACAAACTTTCTCGAGTTGTAAGTAGTTCAACTTCTATCCCTTTCATTACAGATTCTATTCTTTTTCACCTGTCTAGATCTTAATTAATATAGTTTACATAATAAATTATTATATATTTTGTCGTATTGTAATACTTTGTCATATTGTAATGTATTATACCCTTGCAGAGGGTATATTAATTTTGTCACGAAGTTTGTAACGCATTGAAGGAGGCATCTCCGACCCCATAAAGTATATATATTCTTGATCAGCATCAACAGGCGAGTCGATATAGCCATGTCCGTCTGTCTGTCCGTCTGTCCGTCTGTTTCTATGCGAACTAGTCTCTCAGTTTTAAAGCTATCTTGATGAAACTTGGTACAGATGTGTATTCTCTCTGCAGGCAGATCATTTGTTAAAATCGGCCGGATCGGATGACTATATCATATAGCTCCCATAGGAACAATCGGTTAAAAAAAATTTTTTTTTTGAGCTATTTCAACCAAATTAAGCCTATATGCATTTAGTACCAAATCCCATGTGCAAACCAAATTTCATCCGAATCGGACCACTATATCATATAGCTGCCATAGGAACAATCGGTTGAAAATGATGAAAATGCCCAGTATGAAAATTTTCAGTGTCGATTGAGCAATTTCAACCAAACTCACGCCATAAACATTTGCCATCATTCTCCAGCTGTTGACCAAATTTCATTCGGATCGAACCACTATATCATATAGCTGCCATAGGAACAATCGGTTCAAAGGCTTAGTATGAAAATTTTTAATGTCTATTGATCGATTTCAACCAAATTCACGCAGTACGCATAAGCTATCATTCCCTATATGCTGACCAAATTTCATCCAATTCAACTACTATATCATATAGCTTCCATAGAAACAATCGGTTGATAATGATGAAAATGCCTAGTATGAAAATATTCAGTGTCGATTGAGCGATTTCAACCAAACTCACGCCATAAACATTTGCTATCATTCCCTAGCTGTTGACCAAATTTCATTCGGATCGAACCACTATATCATATAGCTGCCATAGGAACAATCAGTTTAAAGGCATGGTATGAAAATCTGTAAAGTCTATTAAGCGATTTCAGCTAAATTCACGCACTACTCCTTTGCTATTATTCCCTATATACTGACCAAATCTCATCTAAATCGGACTATTATATCATACAGCATCCATAGGAACCACTGGTAACTGAATCCAATGAACGCAACATGCATGACTGTAAGGGTATTTAATCTTCGGCGAGCCGAAGATAACCTTTCTTTCTTGTTACTAATAAATCCGTCTCGCGTTCTTCGTTAGCCGTACGTTATGCGGTGTGCCCCTCGGTCGGTTGGGCGGGAGGTGGTTGCATTATTTGCAGGGTTCCGCGCGTTAACAAGCACGTTGCTTGGTGTTGTTGGACCACTTGAATGCACTGTCTCGTTAGTACATCAACGTCTAAATATCAAGTGTAAACTACTTTATAACGGTTCTATTCCAAATCTAGAAATATACCAGGAATAGTGAAGAATGCTTGCAAAAAGATAATTTGGAAAATATACCATTAATTTACTGATTCGATTTCAAGATATAAGCATTTAAAAAGACCGCGTACAGGGTGTCCTATTTAAGTGGCGAGCAGTGTACTTGCATATTTATTTACAACCATATAACATTAACATATTTTTGTCTCAAAATTAGCAACCGTAAGCTTTTCAGTTGCAAAAATCATTAAAAACAAAAGTTAATTTCATTAGTTGATCGTTATTTCCCAATAAAAAAAGGTATTTAGTCAAATTAAATCTAAATTGTGTGACAGATGTCGAGCATTTAGTCACTCCAATTCCTAAATTAATTAGAATTGGGAGATAGAATTTGGGCTCTGTAAATATTTTTGCTTATTCTAATAGCTTTGGGAATTTCTACTTTTTATTGACTTTTATCAAAAATATTTCGTTTATGATAAGCCTTTCTAAAACGTCATAAATTCGCGCGGAGATATGTCGTTTATTTTCTGGCGAAGATATGTCGCCCAAAGACGACATAACTCCGCTTTGAAATCGGCGGGGATATGTCGTTTTGAAATCTCTAGCGGAGTTTTGTCGTTTGTTGTTCCGCAAAGTTATGTCGTTCCATATCTCCGCCGTGGATCACCGCGGAGTTATGTGGTTTAGAAACGACATATCTGAGGTTGTTTCAGGCCGATTAGAATCTCTCATTCGTCAATGGGGACTTGCAGACAATGGCTCCCGGTTCACCGCAGGTTTTTGGAGTTCAAGTGGTACAGTATTTCCACTTTTGCCAGACACGGATTACGGACGTATATCGCGGAGAACAAATCGCGGAACTTTGGCCATGTGAGGCTATCGTCTTCGAAGACTTCAACCTCACAGGGAGGTAGTCTGTGGCTTTGGGAAACTGGGGCGGAAAGCCTAGCAGAAGCGGGAGCATTCTGAGCGGACATCTGCTCAATGTGCTCTTCAAAAAGAGTTTCGCATGGCACGTATACCATATAGCAGTATTCGTGCTTTGCCTTAATGGTGCTCAGAGTCATTTGGGCTTATTCTAGATTTTGGACCGACAGGGCCCTGTGACAACGGGTGTATTCCGTCTCCACATTTGACCAAAGTGACTTGAGCTGCTATAAGTGCATCTTTATGGAGAAAAGTCGAACTTCGGCACTTAGAGACTCTGTTTCGCGGGCCTTATATAGTGTCAAGGCATCGCACGAGGCAATGAAATCGGAAAGCGACATATTGGACTGTTCTCGGAGGTGCTGTTGGGATACAAAACGATGGAGTATAAAATTTGTTCGAACAAAACGAGCACGAGTAACCGTTCGAGTATGATTGAAATTTCTATCCTCGTTGGAGGTCTCTGCTGCGAGTTAAAAAAACATCCAGGTGACGAAACCAAGCCGATACCATTTGAACCGATTCACATTGGCCATTTGGGACCGTTTCCGAAGAGCTCAAAACGCAATGAGCACATCTTGGTAATCGTAGATACTTTCATCGTCAGTCAAAAGCACAGGCACAAATCATTTTATCGACGTGTTGCTGGAAGTAACAAGTTATCTGAAGATGCCAACTCGAATCATCTCCGAACAGCGTTCACGGCCAAGGATTTTGCCAAGTTCTGTCCCCAAAACGATATAAAACATATCCACATTGCTATTCGTACACCACGAGCCAACGGACATTACTTTAAACAACCGCACACCGTATAGACGATCGAAGAGCTAAGGCAAACCTTTGCTATGACGCCAGGCACTCTACTTCGAAAGGCTACAAAAACGGCGGTACAGTACTAGCAGCTTACGAACCCGGAAGCACTGGCATGTCACGCAAGCTTAAAACACGTTACAAGGGACCGTTTACTGAGTACTCGTTGGACAAGCTCAAGCCATGGTTGTTGCCATCAGTTGTTGTTGGTCAGTTGCCTCAAAATGATTCCGTCGAGCCGCCTAAAGATGAAGAACAGGATGGTTCCGGCTCCGATGATCCGGAAAGTTCGAGCGAGGTCGCCTCGAAAGTTCAGAATAGCCGACTGTGAGCGTAGACAACCCAGGGGTTGGCTCCTACCGATCTGGCAACTCTGACGCATACAAGAATGAGCAGATGAGAATTTACAATAATCGGATTCGGTCAAGCGAGACGCACGCATTATTAGAGCAAAATATTAATTTTCATTTAAATCATTTTTAGACCCCGTACTCTAAAAAAGAGTAGAGGGGTCTTTTAAGTTTGTCTGAAGCGAAATGTGCGTAACACGTCGAAGGAGGCTTTTCCGACCCCATGAAGTATATATATTCGTGATCAGCAACAACAGTCGAGTCGATATAGCGATGTCCGTCTGTCCGTCCGTCCATCTGTCCGAATAAACACCTGGATATTTTAAACTACAAAAGCTAGAGCCACCAAATTTAGAATAAAACTCCGACTTTATGTCAGGCAGATCAAATTTTTTTCAATTTATTGCCACGCCCCTTACCGCCCCCGCAAGTTGCAGAAAACTATGGTCACCTCGGAAAAAATCGAAGTTTTGGTCGAATACCTCAGTAATTATGGCACTAAGGAATAAGAAATTTGGTACGAAGGTTCCTAGAGACAGTCTAAATGCAATGTCGTTAATAATACTGGACTGTCACGCCCCGTTCTTCCACAAGAAATGAAATAATTTTCAAACTTCAATGCCATTTTTAAGGCATTTGATCGTACGGTACTGCAATTTAAAACTCATTTGGAGACAAAGTATCACAAATCATCCTGAAAGTTGCATACATATCGGACTATAAACAAAAGAGCTAAACCCGTAACAAAGTTTATAGTTGCACGCAATGTCAATGCATATGTGCAAGTGAGACAGAAACATACAAACACGTCAGCGAACGTTTTCGCCGCTTGTGTAGCGACAGCGCTACCTTCTCAATTTGCCCGTGCCGACCAATGGTATATGTACGTACACGTAAATATATGCATGCACATGTATGCATACGATACGATGTAATGTTATTCAATACGATATATAATAATAATTGCGATATGATATCGTATGCAATATTTGGTTATTATGTCGATATCTATGTATTTGATTTTAGTTATTAATAATATCGATATCGAACGCGATATGTGATTTAATGCGATATTATAATTAATATCGATATCGGTATTTACTTGGCGACATACACCCCTGTTACAAACTGATGTTTTTGTTTCAAAGAATTCGATTGCAAATACTATCCATTGTTATACCCCAATATAGATTTATTTATATAATCATATAAGCGGGAGTAAAATGGCGAGAGTAATATTAACTTATTATTTTAATTGCAAATTAAATTAAAAACATTAATTTCAAATTATAATACGAGATTTATTTATACGGTTCTATTCTTTTTCTTTTATGTATGGAAAAATAAACACTACTATGAGTACGGGGTCTTTCTTACTTGTTATATATTACATCATTCGCCAGTAATATGAAATCACTAAATATCGGCTTTTAGAAGTGGTATATATAAACCAATTGTTAACAGAACTTTATCGATTTAGATATGGATAGAATAATAATATAATACTCGATTCGATAAACTAATTGTTGATCAGAGAATCCAAATTTGATGCAATTCGCACAACTTTTTCCCTACATAGTCACGATACGTTTACTGTGATACATCAATAAGACGTAACGCAACGGAATCAGCCCTCATATGATACGCACCTTCAGGTCTCAAACACCGAGAGTTCCAGCATAGCTTAGCTGTATTAACGTTCACAACGATGAATCAAATGAGAGACACAGCTGATAATTACTTTCACAATCGAAACCTAAGCGAGAACATGCTGCCACTTCCGAAAATGTAATGAAGTTGGACATTTCTCATAACATAATCCATAAGAATGGAGAATGCAAAGTCAACGGAACTAACGCACATAGATTATACGTCCTTAATCAAGATGAAAAGCCAAGTACAAGGTTTTTGTTGACACTGGCAGTCAATGTTCAATGGTTTGCCAGTCCGTGGCTAACAAAATAAATAATAATTAAAGGAAGATTTTCTCCTCAGAGAAGATGTACTTGTCAACGCTAACGTTTCTGTTATTTTGGACAATGGTAAGCTAAATTTCGTAAACAAACACATTGTCCAAAAAGTCAACAATACACCCGACAAACAGTTTTTTAAACTGTTAGCCAGTTTCAATGAAGCTGCTGAAAATACGTATGACAGAAAACAGACATAGTCGAAGCAAAAATCGAACTTGAAGGAAACGATGTCATCACTAAACCACCATTTCGTATTCCCGAACCGAAACGTGAAATTGTCAACGGAATGCTCGTCGAATTATTACAGCTTGACTTAATATCAAAGTCTAAATCTGCATTTGCGAGTCCTGTAGTGCTCATCAACAAGAAAAACAGAAGCGATCGATTATTTATTGATTATCCACGCCTCAATAAACGTATAAAAATCGAACATTTTTCGATTCCGCTCATCGAAGAACGGCTATAAGAAGCTAAACGCTACATGTATTTTTCATCGTTGAACCTTAACAGCGGATACTATCAGATCCTGTTTTCAACTAAAGCAGACCGTATACTGCTTTTACAACAATGGATGGCCTTTACGAGTTCAAACGCATGCCGTTTGGGCTAAAGAATACTCCATCTATATTCAATCGCCTAATGGCTGAGCTAAAAAATCATATTCAAAAGGAAGATATGTTGCATAACATGGATGAGATACTTATAAGCAGCAACGACTTCTACGAAATGTACGACAAGCTTGCTCGAGATCTCCAATTTTTCCGGACGTGTGGATTAACACTGAACGTCAACAAATGCGAGCTGTTCAAGGAAACTATAACTTTCTGGGACAACCAACATCATCCGAATGTCATCAGTCCCGGCAAAACCAAACCATGTGCCATTTCAGAAATCACACAGTCGTACTTTCACAAGCTTATGCCAGGATATTCCATCATCTTCGAACCGCTATGAAAGCTGCCAAAGATCATCTCTTTGCTTGGGAAAAACCGCAGGATGCTGCCTTTAACGAATTGAAGGTTAAACTCACGTCAAAGCTGTGCATCGTCAACTATCGCCTCGACGTAGAACAACCGTTCCATACTGATGCTAGCTCTATAGGTCTTGCAAGTGTTTTAATGCAGCGCGAAAACGACCTATGGAAGCCAATGGCATTTTACAGCCGTGCTACGACTAGCAACGAAAAGAAATTCCACAGCTACGAGTTGGAAGCACTAGCCGTAGTAGAATTACTGGTAAGGTTCAAGTATTGTATTCATGGAATAAAAACTAAAGTAATTATTGATTGTAGTGCGCTACGTACGACGATGAAAAACAAGAACTCATTCCACGAATTGCCCGTTAGTCGTTACGAATCCAGGAGCTCGATATTGAAATTATTCATCGACCAGGCCCACTCATAGAGCATGTTGATGCTTTAAGCCGCGCACCCGTCAAGGTCCTCACGAGATGGACACAGCTTATTTGAAGACACTCCGCAAAAAAACGCCGACTATGTCGTCGAGTTGGGTCGCCTATTTCGAAGGCGTAACGAAAAGCTTTTATGGGTCGTGCCTAAGGAGTTAAGATACCACGAATTGCAACAATGTCATTGAATCTTATGTCAGCTGCGCGTTAAATAAACATCCAGGTGACGAAACCAAGCCGATACCATTTGAACCGATTCACATTGGCCATTTGGGACCGTTCCCGAAGAGTTCAAAATGCAATGAGCACATCTTGGTAGATGCTTTAATCGTTTGTGAAGTCAAAAGCACACACACAAAGCATTTTTTCGACGTGTTGCTGGAATTAACAAGTTATCTGAAGATGCCAACTCGAATCATCTCCGAACTGCGTTCACGGCCAAGGATTTTGCCAAGTTCTGTCCCCAAAACGATATAAAACTCATCAGGATTGCTGTTCCTACACCACGAGCCAACGGACATGTCGAGCGAGCCAATCGCGTTAATTATCAATGCTTTTGCTATTGGCCGATAACGAGCGACGTTGGTATGATAAGCTGCGTCAAAAACAATGGAGTTTGAATACGATGGAATACAAAACGACTGGTTGTACTACGCTTCAGCTTCTCCGTGGATATGAGCCACGAGACACTCTGTAAAGTCAGCTCATACAAGCGTTGCAACATAGCTCCAACGATATGCTGACTGATTTCGAGTTCCAAGAATTACTTCAAACAACCGCACACCGTATAGACGATCGAAGAGCTAAGGCAAAGCTTTGCTATGACGCCAGACACTCTACTCCGAAAGGCTACAAAAACGGCGGTACTGTACTAGCAGCTAACGAACCCGGAAGCACTGGCATGTCACGCAAGCTTAAAACACGATACAAGGGACCGTTTACTGAGTACTCGTTGGACAAGGTCAAGCCATGGTTGTTGCCATCAGTTGTTGTTGGTCAGTTGCCTCAAAATGATTCCGTCGAGCCGCCTAAAGATGAAGAACAGGATGGTTCCGGCTCCGATGATCCGGAAAGTTCGAGCGAGGTCGCCTCGAAAGTTCAGAATAGCCGACTGTGAGCGTAGACAACCCAGGGGTTGGCTCCTACCGATCTGGCAACTCTGACGCATACAAGAATGACCAGATGAGAATTTACAATAATCGGATTCGGTCAAGCGAGACGCACGCATTATTAGAGCAAAATATTAATTTTCATTTAAATCATTTTTAGACCCCGTACTCTAAAAAAGAGTAGAGGGGTCTTTTAAGTTTGTCTGAAGCGAAATGTGCGTAACACGTCGAAGGAGGCTTTTCCGACCCCATGAAGTATATATATTCGTGATCAGCAACAACAGTCGAGTCGATATAGCGATGTCCGTCTGTCCGTCCGTCCATCTGTCCGAATAAACACCTGGATATTTTAAACTACAAAAGCTAGAGCCACCAAATTTAGAATAAAACTCCAACTTTATGTCAGGCAGATCAAATTTTTTTCAATTTATTGCCACGCCCCTTACCGCCCCCGCAAGTTGCAGAAAACTATGGTCACCTCGGAAAAAATCGAAGTTTTGGTCGAATACCTCAGTAATTATGGCACTAAGGAATAAGAAATTTGGTACGAAGGTTCCTAGAGACAGTCTAAATGCAATGTCGTTAATAATACTGGACTGCCACGCCCCGTTCTTCCACAAGAAATGAAATAATTTTCAAACTTCAATGCCATTTTTAAGGCATTTGATCGTACGGTACTGCAATTTAAAACTCATTTGGAGACAAAGTATCACAAATCATCCTGAAAGTTTCATACAAATCGGACTATAAACAAGAGATCTAGACACGTAACAAAGTTTATAGTTGAGACAGAAACATACAAACATGTGAGCGAACGTTTTCGCCGCTTTTGTAGCGACAGCGCTGCCCGCGCAATTTGCCCGTGCCGACCAATGGTATATGTACGTAGACGTAAATATAAGTATGCACATGTATGCATACGATACGATATATCGTTATTCAATACGATATGTAATTATAATTGCGATATGATATCGTATGTGATATTTGGTTATTATGTCGATATCTATGTATAGCGACATATCGTATTTGATTTTAGTTATTAATAATAACGATATCGAACGCGATATGTGATTTAATGCGATATTATAATTAATATCGATATCGGTATTTACTTGGCGACATACACCCCTGTTACAAACTGATGTTTTTGTTTCAAAGAATTCGATTGCAAATACTATCCATTGTTATACCCCAATATAGATTTATTTATATAATCATATAAGCGGGAATAAAATGGCGAGAGTAATATTAACTTATTATTTTAATTGCAAATTAAATTAAAAACATTAATTTCAAATTATAATACGAGATTTATTTATACGGTTCTATTCTTTTTCTTTTATGTATGGAAAAATTAACACTACTATGAGTACGGGGTCTTTCTTACTTGTTATATATTACATCATTCGCCAGTAATATGAAATCACTAAATTAATCGGAAAGTTCAGTTATTAAATAGTGAGACAATTATTATCGGCTTTTAGAAGTGGGATATATAAACCAATTGTTAACAGAACTTTATCGATTAAGATATGGATAGAATAATAATATAACACTCGATTCGATAAACTAATTGTTGATCAGAGAATCCAAATTTGATGCAATTCGCACAACTTTTTCCCCTACATAGTCACGATACGTTTACTGTGATACATCAATAAGACATAACGCAACGGAATCAGCCATCATATGATACGCACGTTCAGGTCTCAAACACCGAGAGTTCCAGCATAGCTTAGCTGTATTAACGTTCACAACGATGAATCAAATGAGAGACACAGCTGATAATTACTTTCACAATCGAAACCTAAGCGAGAACATGCCGCCACTTCCGAAAATGTAATGAAGTTGGACATTTCTCATAACATAATCCATAAGATTGGAGAATGCAAAGTCAACGGTACTAACGCACATAGATTATACGTCCTTAATCAAGATGAAAAGCCAAGTACAAGTTTTTGTTGACACTGGCAGTCAATGTTCAATGGTTTGCCAGTCCGTGGCTAACAAAATAAATAATAATTAAAGGAAGATTTTCTCCTCAGAGAAGATGTACTTGTCAACGCTAACGTTTCTGTTATTTTGGACAATGGTAAGCTAAATTTCGTAAACAAACACATTGTCCAAAAAGTCAACAATACACCCGAAAAACAGTTTTTTAAACTGTTAGCCAGTTTCAATGAAGCTGTTGAAAATACGTATGACAGAAATGCTTCAAAACTACACGGATGTATTTTCCACTGGCTTAGACGGCATTGGGAAAACAGACATAGTCGAAGCAAATATCGAACTTGAAGGAAACGATGTCATCACTAAACCACCATTCGTATTCCCGAACCGTAACGTGAAATTGTCAACGGAATGCTCGACGAAATATTACAGCTTGACTTAATATCAAAGTCTAAATCTGCATTTGCGAGTCCTGTAGTGCTCATCAACAAGAAAAACAGAAGCGATCGATTATTTATTGATTATCCACGCCTCAATAAACGTATAAAAATCGAACATTTTTCGATTCCGCTCATCGAAGAACGTCTATAAGAAGCTAAACGCTACATGTATTTTTCATCGTTGAACCTTAACAGCGGATACTATCAGATCCTGTTTTCAACTAAAGCAGACCGTATACTGCTTTTACAACAACGGATGGCCTTTACGAGTTCAAACGCATGCCGTTTGGGCTAAAGAATACTTCATCTATATTCAATCGCCTAATGGCTGAGATAAAAAATCATATTCAAAAGGAATATATGTTGCATAACATGGATGAGATACTTATAAGCAGCAACGACTTCTACGAAATGTACGACAAGCTTGCTCGAGATCTCCAAGTTTTTCGGACGTGTGGATTAACACTGAACGTCAACAAATGCGAGCTGTTCAAGGAAACTATAACTTTCTGGGACAACCAACATCATCCGAATGTCATCAGTCCCGGCAAAACCAAAGCATATGCCATTTCAGAAATCACACAGTCGTACTTTCACAAGCTTATGCCAGGATATTCCATCATCTTCGAACCGCTATGAAAGCTGCCAAAGATCATCTCTTTGCTTGGGAAAAACCGCAGGATGCTGCCTTTAACGAATTGAAGGTTAAACTCACGTCAAAGCTGTGCATCGTCAACTATCGCCTCGACGTAGAACAACCGTTCCATACTGATGCTAGCTCTATAGGTCTTGCAAGTGTTTTAATGCAGCGCGAAAACGACCTATGGAAGCCAATGGCATTTTACAGCCGTGCTACGACTAGCAACGAAAAGAAATTCCACAGCTACGAGTTGGAAGCACTAGCCGTAGTAGAATTACTGGTAAGGTTCAAGTATTGTATTCATGGAATAAAAACTAAAGTAATTATTGATTGTAGTGCGCTACGTACGACGATGAAAAACAAGAACTCATTCCACGAATTGCCCGTTAGTCGTTACGAATCCAGGAGCTCGATATTGAAATTATTCATCGACCAGGCCCACTCATAGAGCATGTTGATGCTTTAAGCCGCGCACCCGTCAAGGTCCTCACGAGATGGACACAGCTTATTTGAAGACACTCCGCAAAAAAACGCCGACTATGTCGTCGAGTTGGGTCGCCTATTTCGAAGGCGTAACGAAAAGCTTTTATGGGTCGTGCCCAAGGAGTTAAGATACCACGAATTGCAACAATGTCATTGAATCTTATGTCAGCTGCGCGTTAAATAAACATCCAGGTGACGAAACCAAGCCGATACCATTTGAACCGATTCACATTGGCCATTTGGGACCGTTCCCGAAGAGTTCAAAATGCAATGAGCACATCTTGGTAGATGCTTTAATCGTTTGTGAAGTCAAAAGCACACACACAAAGCATTTTGTCGACGTGTTGCTGGAATTAACAAGTTATCTGAAGATGCCAACTCGAATCATCTCCGAACTGCGTTCACGGCCAAGGATTTTGCCAAGTTCTGTCCCCAAAACGATATAAAACTCATCAGGATTGCTGTTCCTACACCACGAGCCAACGGACATGTCGAGCGAGCCAATCGCGTTAATTATCAATGCTTTTGCTATTGGCCGATAACGAGCGACGTTGGTATGATAAGCTGCGTCAAAAACAATGGAGTTTGAATACGATGGAATACAAAACGACTGGTTGTACTACGCTTCAGCTTCTCCGTGGATATGAGCCACGAGACATTCTGTAAAGTCAACTCATACAAGCGTTGCAACATAGCTCCAACGATATGCTGACTGATTTCGAGTTCCAAGAATTACTTCAAACAACCGCACACCGTATAGACGATGGAAGAGCTAAGGCAAAGCTTTGCTATGACGCCAGACACTCTACTCCGAAAGGCTACAAAAACGGCGGTACTGTACTAGCAGCTAACGAACCCGGAAGCACTGGCATGTCACGCAAGCTTAAAACACGATACAAGGGACCGTTTACTGAGTACTCGTTGGACAAGGTCAAGCCATGGTTGTTGCCATCAGTTGTTGTTGGTCAGTTGCCTCAAAATGATTCCGTCGAGCCGCCTAAAGATGAAGAACAGGATGGTTCCGGCTCCGATGATCCGGAAAGTTCGAGCGAGGTCGCCTCGAAAGTTCAGAATAGCCGACTGTGAGCGTAGACAACCCAGGGGTTGGCTCTACCGATCTGGCAACTCTGACGCATACAAGAATGACCAGATGAGAATTTACAATAATCGGATTCGGTCAAGCGAGACGCACGCATTATTAGAGCAAAATATTAATTTTCATTTAAATCATTTTTAGACCCCGTACTCTAAAAAAAGAGTAGAGGGGTCTTTTAAGTTTGTCTGAAGCGAAATGTGCGTAACACGTCGAAGGAGGCTTTTCCGACCCCATGAAGTATATATATTCGTGATCAGCAACAACAGTCGAGTCGATATAGCGATGTCCGTCTGTCCGTCCGTCCATCTGTCCGAATAAACACCTGGATATTTTAAACTACAAAAGCTAGAGCCACCAAATTTAGAATAATACTCCAACTTTATGTCAGGCAGATCAAATTTTTTTCAATTTATTGCCACGCCCCTTACCGCCCCCGCAAGTTGCAGAAAACTATGGTCACCTCGGAAAAAATCGAAGTTTTGGTCGAATACCTCAGTAATTATGGCACTAAGGAATAAGAAATTTGGTACGAAGGTTCCTAGAGACAGTCTAAATGCAATGTCGTTAATAATACTGGACTGCCACGCCCCGTTCTTCCACAAGAAATGAAATAATTTTCAAACTTCAATGCCATTTTTAAGGCATTTGATCGTACGGTACTGCAATTTAAAATTCATTTGGAGACAAAGTATCACAAATTATCCTGAAAGTTGCATACATATCGGACTATAAACAAAAGAGCTAAACCCGTAACAAAGTTTATAGTTGCACGCAATGTCAATGCATATGTGCAAGTGAGACAGAAACATACAAACACGTCAGCGAACGTTTTCGCCGCTTGTGTAGCGACAGCGCTACCTTCTCAATTTGCCCGTGCCGACCAATGGTATATGTACGTACACGTGAATATATGCATGCACATGTATGCATACGATACGATGTAATGTTATTCAATACGATATATAATAATAATTGCGATATGATATCGTATGCAATATTTGGTTATTATGTCGATATCTATGTATTTGATTTTAGTTATATATTATTAATATCGATATCGAACGCGATATGTGATTTAATGCGATATTATAATTAATATCGATATCGGTATTTACTTGGCGACATACACCCCTGTTACAAACTGATGTTTTTGTTTCAAAGAATTCGATTGCAAATACTATCCATTGTTATACCCCAATATAGATTTATTTATATAATCATATAAGCGGGAGTAAAATGGCGAGATTAATATTAACTTATTATTTTTATTGCAAATTAAATTAAAAACATTAATTTCAAATTATAATACGAGATTTATTTATACGGTTCTATTCTTTTTCTTTTTATGTATGGAAAAATTAACACTACTATGAGTACGGGGTCTTTCTTACTTGTTATATATTACATCATTCGCCAGTAATATGAAATCACTAAATATCGGCTTTTAGAAGTGGTATATATAAACCAATTGTTAACAGAACTTTATCGATTTAGATATGGATAGAATAATAATATAACACTCGATTCGATAAACTAATTGTTGATCAGAGAATCCAAATTTGATGCAATTCGCACAACTTTTTTCCTACATAGTCACGATACGTTTACTGTGATACATCAATAAGACATAACGCAACGGAATCAGCCATCATATGATACGCACGTTCAGGTCTCAAACACCGAGAGTTCCAGCATAGCTTAGATGTGTTAACGTTCACAACGATGAATCAAATGAGAGACACAGCTGATAATTACTTTCACAATCGAAACCTAAGCGAGAACATGCCGCCACTTCCGAAAATGTAATGAAGTTGGACATTTCTCATAACATAATCCATAAGAATGGAGAATGCAAAGTCAACGGAACTAACGCACATAGATTATACGTCCTTAATCAATATGAAAAGCCAAGTACAAGGTTTTTGTTGACACTGGCAGTCAATGTTCAATGGTTTGCCAGTCCGTGGCTAACAAAATTAATAATAATTAAAGGAAGATTTTCTCCTCAGAGAAGATGTACTTGTCAACGCTAACGTTTCTGTTATTTTGGACAATGGTAAGCTAAATTTCGTAAACAAACACATTGTCCAAAAAGTCAACAATACACCCGAAAAACAGTTTTTTAAACTGTTAGCCAGTTTCAATGAAGCTGCTGAAAATACGTATGACAGAAATGCTTCAAAACATGTAGTTTCGACAAAAATCGGCGAGAACCCGAAGGAAACGATGTGCATCACTAAACCACCGAAATTTCGTATTCCCGAACCGAAGCAGTAATTCTATCAACGGAATGCTCGTCGAATTATTACAACTGGCTTAATATCAAGAGTCTAAATCTGCATTTGCGAGTCCTGTAGTGCTCATCAACTAAGAAAAACAAGAAGCGATCGATTATTTATTGATTATCCGCACCTCCAACTAAAACGTATAAAAATCGAACATTATTCTGATTCACTCATCGTGCAATTCTATAAGAAGCTAAACGCTACATGTATTTTTCATCGTTGAACCTTAACACATGTGGATTACTATCAGATCCTGTTTTTCAACTAAAGCAGACCGTATACTGCTTTTTACAACAATATCAGATGACCTCGACGAAATTCAAACGCATGCCGTTTGGGCTAAAGAATATCCATCTATATTCTAATCGCCTAATGGCTGGCTAAAAAATCATATTCAAAAGGAAGATCCATGTTTATAACATGGATTGGGAATACTTATAAACAGCAACGACTTCTACGAAATGCGAACAGCTTTATAGGAATCTCCAAATTTTCCGGACATTGTTGATTAACTTTTTGAACAATCAGCAAATGCCAAACTTTGTTCAACAAAGGAAACTGATAACTCTGGACAACCAACATCATCTCGGAATATTAATCAGGTCACAGCAAACCCGGCCATGTGCCATTTCAGAAATCACTGATGTGCTTTCTGCACAAGCTTATGCCAGGATGTTCATCATCTTCGAACCGCTATGAAAGCTGCCAAGATCATCTCTTTGCTTGGGAAAAACCGCAGGATGCTGCCTTTAACGGGTGGAAAGTTCAAGCTGACGTCAAAGCTGGCTGCATCGTAATCAACTCACTCGCCTCGACGTCAGAACAGCCGTTCCATACTGATGCTAGCTCTATAGGTCTTGCAAGTGTTTTAATGCAGCGCGAAAACATTTCTATGGAAGCCAATGGCATTTTACAACCGTGCTACGACTAGCAACGAAAAGAAATTCCGCTTCTGAGGTTGGAAGCACTAGCCGTAGTAGGGTGACTGGTAAGGTTCAAAGTATTGTATTCATGGAATAAAAACTAAAAATAATTGTTGATTGTGAAAATTGCGCTTTACGGCGCGACGATGAAAAACAAGAAACTCATTCCCCAAATTTACGCATTAAGTCAAATTACGAATCCGGGCGCAAATGTTGAAATTATTCATTCGACCAGGCCCGCTCATGAAACACATTCGTGCTTCCCGCCACACACACCCGTCGGTCCTGCAGAGATGGACGAGCTTATTTGAGAGGGCTTGCTCGCAAAAACGCCGACTATGTCGTCGAGTTGGGTCGCCTATTTCGAAGGCGTAACGAAAAAGCTTTTATGGGTCGTGCCAAGGGTTAAGATACCACGAATTGCAACAATGTCATTAGAATCTTATGTCAGCTGCGCGTTAAATAAACATCCCGAATTTTGACGAAACCAAACCCATTCATTTGAACCGATTCACATTGGCCATTTGGGACCGTTCCCCCGAAAGAGTTCAAAAATGCAATGAGCACATCTTGGTAGATGCTTTAATCGTTTGTGAAGTCAAGACACACACAAAGCATTTGTCGACGTGTTGCTGGAATTAACTCAAGTTATCTGAAGATGCCAACTCGAATCATCTCCGAACTGCGTTCACGGCCAAGGATTTTGCCAAAGTTCTGTCCCCAAAACGATATAAAACTCATCAGGATTGCTGTTCCTACACCACGAGCCAGCAGGACATGTCGAGCGAGCCAATCGCGTTAATTATCAATGCTTTTGCTATTGGCCGATAACGAGCGACGTTGGGTATGATAAGCTGCGTCAAAAACAATGGAGTTTGAATACGATGGAATACAAAACGACTGGTTGACCTTCACGCTTCAGCTTCTCCGTGGATATGAGCCGCCAGACATTCTTGTAAAAAGTCAACTCCTTACAAGCGCGTTGCAACATAGCTCCAACGATATGCTGACTGATTTCGAGTT
>JAEIGM010000680.1:0-13600 GCA_018903735.1 Drosophila cardini | reverse complement strand
TGCCGACGTTCTTAGCGACAGAGCTGGATAAGGAATATTCTATGTATTAAGCCTAAGTTTATATTTGAATAAAACAGAGTGATCACTCTGAAAAAAACCACCAAATGAAACAGTCTTGTTCCTACATATTACATGGCGACCGTGACAAGTGTCACAATAAATAAAAATGAAAATCATTAAATTCATTATAACAAGTTACAATATTTAAAAAGTGAAATACAACTTTAACATTTAAAAAAAAAAAAAAAACAAAACTACAACAATACTGGAAGAAACTGGATGCCAAGAGCGAGGAGACCAAGAATTCATCCTATCGCCCGATTGGCATGTAGACTACGAGGTCTATGACTGGAAGAAACTGGACATAAACTGGATAAGCAGCGGCGGCAGCAAGACAAGAAACTGGAAATACTGAGTGATTAGAGGTGATGAGCAATGCCTAAAAATAGGCGCAGTTGAGTTTATAAAAAGCTAAGAGAAAGAAAAGCTAAACTCGTAAAACTGCTATTTGCCCCAACACAACAATTAGTTGGGAAACAGGCAATAAAATACAAGCTGAAATCGACAATATCGAGTCGATTCAGCAAGAATATAAAAATAAAACAAGTAAGAAAGGCTACAAATTACCAATTTTTGACCGATTTGTCCTATGGGAGCTATAGGCTATAGTTGTCCGATCCGGACCAAACTTGGTGAGGATAGTTATAATGGTACCATACACATAATATGTTAGTTTGGTTGCAATCGCTCAACTAAAACTTCATGTCTCCATACAAATTACCAATTTTTGACCGATTTGTCCTATGGGAGCTATAGGCTATAGTTGCCCGATCCGGATCAAACTTGGTGAGGATAGTTATCGTGGTACCATACACATAATGTGTGAATTTGGTCCCTCTAGCTCTTTTCGTTTTCAAGTTATGGTTATGTTAAAATTGTTTTTTACAATTTGCGGGGGCGGTATTGGGCGTATCAAAGATTTGAAATAAACTTGATCTGCTCGCGAAGCAGACGGACTTTCATTCTAAATTTGGTGGCTCTAGCTCTTATAGTTTAGAAGATCCAGGTGTTCATACAGACGGACGGACGGACGGACAGACGGACATTGGTATATCGTCTCGGCTGTTGATGCTGATCAAGAATATATATACTTTATGGGGGCGGCCACGCCTCCTTCTGAATGTTACGCACATTTCGCTTCAGACAAACCTAATAGACCCTCTACTCTTTTTTAGAGTACGGGGTCTAAAAAGCTCAACCTCTACAAATGGAAATATTATAAACAAGTAAGAAAGGCTACAGTCGAGCGGGCCGACTGTAAAAGACCCCGTACTCATTCTAGTGCGCGTTTTACCATACAAATAAGTAGTTTTCGAACGATTTGTCCTATGGGAGCTATAGGCTATAGTTGCCCGATCCAGACCAAACTTGGTGAGGATAGTTATAATGGTTCCATACACATAATGTGTTAGTTTGGTTGCAATTGCTCAACTAAGACTTCATGTCTCCATACAAATCACCCATTTGCGACCGATTTGTCCTATCGGAGCTATAGGATGTAGTTGTCCGATCCGGACCAAACATGGTGAGTATAGTTTTAATGGTACCATACACATAATGTGTTAGTTTGGTTGCAATCGCTCAACTAAAACTTCATGTCTCCATACAAATCACCTATTTTCGACCGATTTGTCCTATGGGAGCTATAGGCTATAGTTGTCCGATCCGGACCAACCTTGGTGAGGATTGTTACAATGGTACCATACACATAATGTGCTAGTTTGGTTACAGTCGCTCTACTAAAACTTCATGCCTCCATACAAATCACCAATTTTCGGCCGATTTGTCCTATGGGAGCTATAGGCTATAGTTGTCCGATCCGGACCAAATTTGATGAGGATAGGTATATAGGTACCATACACATATTGTGTAAATTTGGTCTCCCTAGCTCTAGTCGTTTTCAAGTTATATTGATGTGAAAATAGTTTTTTACAATTTGCGGGGGCGGTAAGGGGCGTGGCAAAGATTTGAAATAAATTTGATCTGCTCGCGAAGCAGACGGACTTTCATTCCAAATTTGGTGGCTCTAGCTCTTGTAGTTTAAAAGATCTAGGTGATCATACAGACGGACGGACAGACGGACAGACGGACAGACAGACAGACGGACAGACGGACATCGCTATATCGTCTCGGCTGTTGATGCTGATCAAGAATATATATACTTTATGGTGTCGGAAAAGCCTCCTTCTGCCTGTTACGCACATTTCGCTTCAGACAAACTTAATAGACCCCCATACTCTTTTTTAGAGTACGGGGTCTAAAAATATACAACTAATAAACTCTAAAGTATTTCAACCAGTGCCACAGAAGAAAATCATACAAACGAAACCGGAAGTAAAATGCCCAACGGACTGCCCTGGACCATTGGAGTCGCCGCACTGCAGCTACACATGCTGCAAGGAGACCAACACCGGCGCCCCAGCAGCCTGTGAGGATACCAGCACCGGCGCCCCAACAGCCTGTGAGAAGACCAGCACCAGCACCGTTTAGCGTTACAAGCTAAACCAACGGGATCTTCAAGGACCGGCAGCGCTACAGAGAGCACGCAACAAATAAAAAAAAATTTAAATATAATAATTTTGTAATTTAAGAAAAAAAAAAAAATATGTTTAATTAAGAAACAAATGAAATGTAAAGAACCCTTTGTAATACTGAGCGATAATTGCATTGCTCGTAATAGAGTATGGTCTGTAAAGCCATACGAAACATTAGACAGGAGATCTCTGCGTTGATCGATTAGGAACACACAAAAAATTAAAATCAAATTAAAAAAAAACAAGAAAGAAAGGTTATCTTCGGCTCGCCGAAGATTAAATACCCTTGCAGTCATGCATGTTGCGTTCATTGGATTCAGTTACCAGTGGTTCCTATGGATGCTGTATGATATAATAGTCCGATTTAGATGAGATTTGGTCAGTATATAGGGAATAATAGCAAAGGAGTAGTGCGTGAATTTAGCTGAAATCGCTTAATAGACTTTACAGATTTTCATACCATGCCTTTAAACTGATTGTTCCTATGGCAGCTATATGATATAGTGGTTCGATCCGAATGAAATTTGGTCAACAGCTAGGGAATGATAGCAAATGTTTATGGCGTGAGTTTGGTTGAAATCGCTCAATCGACACTGAATATTTTCATACTAGGCATTTTCATCATTATCAACCGATTGTTCCTATGGAAGCTATATGATATAGTAGTCCGAATTGGATGAAATTTGGTCAGCATATAGGGAATGATAGCTTATGCGTACTGCGTGAATTTGGTTGAAATCGATCAATAGACATTAAAAATTTTCATACTAAGCCTTTGAACCGATTGTTCCTATGGCAGCTATATGATATAGTGGTTCGATCCGAATGAAATTTGGTCAACAGCTGGAGAATGATGGCAAATGTTTATGGCGTGAGTTTGGTTGAAATTGCTCAATCGACACTGAAAATTTTCATACTAGGCATTTTCATCATTTTCAACCGATTGTTCCTATGGCAGCTATATGATATAGTGGTCCGATTCGGATGAAATTTGGTTTGCACATGGGATTTGGTACTAAATGCATATAGGCTTAATTTGGTTGAAATAGCTCAAAAAAATTTTTTTTTGCAACCGATTGTTCCTATGGGAGCTATATGATATAGTCATCCGATCCGGCCGATTTTAACAAATGATCTGCCTGCAGAGAGAATACACATCTGTACCAAGTTTCATCAAGATAGCTTTAAAACTGAGAGACTAGTTCGCATAGAAACAGACGGACAGACGGACAGACAGACGGACATGGCTATATCGACTCGCCTGTTGATGCTGATCAAGAATATATATACTTTATGGGGTCGGAGATGCCTCCTTCAATGCGTTACAAACTTCGTGACAAAATTAATATACCCTCTGCAAGGGTATAATGATGTAATGGGTAAATACATCCATTGCAGCACTGAAATGACTGGAAGTTCAAATACAGTATTATTTCAGCGAGGCCGCAACAATAGAGGAGGTAGTCACTTTAGAGGTAGAGGCAATGGCCGTGACAACTCCAATTACTACAATAATCACAATAACAATAGAAACAACAATAGAGGAGGACGAGGTTAGCGAGGTAGGAATAATTCCAACCGTGGTAACAACCAAAACAGAAATAATTATTATAATAACAATAATAATAATGTCCGAGTTGCCCAAGATGCTTCGGGAAACTCCCAAACACCTCCAGATACTCAGCATTAAATAATAAAATATATACTGTTAACTTAAGTCTCAATAATTTCGTATCATTTAAAAATTTCGCAACAAATAAAAAGATAACATTTTTAATTGATACAGGTGCAGATATTTCAATTATAAAAGAAAATTCAAGAAAATGTCTTTCATGACATCCAAATCAATAGAATTATAGACATTCGAGGCATAGGCGAAGGAGTAATAAACTCCAAAGGACTTGTCTCAATTGACCTCCAAACAGACAAATACATTATTCCATACAAATTTCATTTACTTCATTCGGATTTCGCAATTCCTTGCGATGGAATAATAGGATTAGATTTCATTAAAAAATTTAATTGCCAATTAGATTACAATAGTTCAGAGGATTGGTTTATAATTAGACCACAAAACCTAACGTATCCTATCTATGTTCCAATAACATTTAGTTCTGGTAATAATTCCACACTTCTACCAGCAAGATCCCAAGTGATACGCAAAATAGAATTATCTTCAGCAGAAGAAAACATTTTAATTCCAAATCAGGAAATTATACCAACAAAAATTGGACTTAAGGATGATGAGCCAGTATATGTAAAGAATTATCGATGTCCGCATACCCAAATAGAAGAAATCCAGCATCAAGTTGGAAAGTTAATTGAACAAAATATTGTTGAACCGTCTGTTTCACCCTATAATAGCCCACTCTTATTAGTTCCAAAGAAAGCTCTTCCGGGCTCTAAAGACAAAAAATGGCGATTAGTAATTGACTATCGCCAAATAAATAAAAAATTGCTGTCAGATAAATTTCCACTCCGCAGAATTGACGATATTCTTGATCAATTGGGTAGAGCTAAATATTTTTCATGCCTTGATTTAATGTCAGGATTTCATCAAATTGAACTCGAAAAAAGTTCAAGAGATATAACGTCTTTCTCAACAAGCAATGGCTCGAATCGCTTCACGCGCTTGCCATTCGGCTTAAAAATAGCGCCTAATTCATTTCAAAGAATGATGACAATAGCATTCTCAGGCCTAGAGCCTACACAAGCTTTCCTTTACATGGATGATTTAATCGTTATTGGTTGTTCTGAACAACATATGATTAAAAATTTAACAGATGTTTTCAAACTTTGTAGAAAACACAATCTGAAATTACATCCAGAAAAATGTTCATTTTTCATGCACGAGGTGACGTTTTTAGGTCACAGATGCACTGATAATGGAATCTTACCCGATGACAAAAAATTTGATGTTATCAATAATTATCCTGTCCCTACGGACGCAGACAGTCCTAGAAGATTCGTTGCATTTTGCAATTACTATAGACGTTTTATAAAAAACTTCGCCGAACACTCACGACACATAACGAGATTATGCAAAAAGAATGTCCCATTTGAATGGACAACAGAGTGTGAAAAGGCATTTCATTATCTAAAAAACAAGAAAGAATGCTATCACTAACCATACAACACATAGATGCGTCAAACGCAAGATTTTTTGATAGCAAACGCTTGCCTACTCATGGACCCCCAGAGAGCTTCGGCAAAAAGCCGAACGCAATAGCGCCCCGGCGAGTCGATCGCCGCTCAGCAAAAGGCGAAAATTATTTAGTCTGCCTCAGTCAGCGAAACGATGAGCACGGCTATGTCGCTTGTGTTCTCGTTTCGTTTTTATATGTTTGTCTCTTTCTAGCATGCCAGATACACACATTTTGTGACATCTCGCAACGGCAGATTTTAGCAACCAGCTCACTGCTGAAATTTCTATTTTCAACAAAATAACCATCGCGCTAGGAAGTTAAGCCTCTTTTAGAAAGATTTGTATGGTTTTAGGTCGGCCGCATGCAAATGTCGCAGTGGCGCAGATGATTAAGTGCTTGATCGGCAAGCACGGAGTCGTGGGTTCGAGTCCGCGGTCCATCATTAATTAAAAGAAGATAATTCAAAAAGTTCAGTAACTGATGAACTTCAGATGTTGCATGTTGTTTTCATTAAATTAAATTTTTTTTTAACAAAACAATTTAAAAAAAACTATTTCAATAGTTTATTAACAATTTTTGCTAAATAAACAATAATTATTCGGTATTGCATCACATTTTAACAACATAGTAAAAGATCTTCTATTTGATGGCGGACCAGGAATCGAACCCACGACTCCTTGTTCATCGATCGAGCACTAATCATCTACGCCACCGTGACACTTGAAAGCGGTCGGTCTAAGACCATACATATGCCTATAAAAGAGGCTTAACTTCCTAGCGCGATGGTTATTTTGTTGAAAATAGAAATTTCAGCAGTGAGCTGGTTGCTAAAATCTGCCGTTGCGAGATGTCACAAAATGTGTGTATCTGGCATGCTAGAAAGAGACAAACATATAAAAACGAAACGAGAACACAAGCGACATAGCCGTGCTCATCGTTTCGCTGACTGAGGCAGACTAAATAATTTTCGCCTTTTGCTGAGCGGCGATCGACTCGCCGGGGCGCTATTGCGTTCGGCTTTTTGCCGAAGCTCTCTGGGGGTCCATGAGTAGGCAAGCGTTTGCTATCAAAAAATCTTGCGTTTGACGCATCTATGTGTTGTATGGTTAGTGATGCTATAGTCGCCTCGCGACTTTAGGATACCCGTTACTCAGTTTAATTATATTATTAACAATATAATATATTATTAATAATATTAATAATATTACAATCGGTTAGGTAATCGACCCTATTGATTTTAATTCAGATGACTTGAGAAACGCAGAAAATTTTCATACAAAATCATATTTACAGCGTATTTTTGACCGATCGTCCCTATGGGAGCTATACGATATAGTCGTCCGATTTGGATGAAACTTAGTCAATATGTTTATATTATTGACAGATATATTCTGTGTAAGTTTCACTTCGATTGGTTGGCCAACGCAAAAAGTTATTCATATAAATTCATATTTGGAGCGTATTTTTGACCGATTGTCCCTATGGGAGCTATATGATATAGTTGTCCGATTTGGATCAAACTTAGTCAATATGTTTATGTTATTGACAGATATATTCTGTGTAAGTTTCACTTCGATTGGTTGGCCAACGCAAAAGTTATTCATATAAATTCATATTTGGAGCGTATTTTTGACCGATTGTCCCTATGGGAGCTATATGATACAGTTGTCCGATTTGGATCAAACTTGGTCAGTATACGTAATCCCTAGACGTGTACTTTCTGTGTCAATTTGGTTTAGATGGCATTACTAACAAAAAGTTTTCTGTATTAAAACATGCTATTTTTACCTGTTTTTACCTTTGTATGCACATAGAACGCCCTAAAGTGGGCGTGTCAAAAAACAAAAGCAAACTTGTACTGCTTGGGCATTTTATCTTTCGTTTGCGACCACTCGGGCCTTTCTAGCTCTTATAGTCTCTGAGATCCTTTTGTTCACACAGACGGACAGACGGACAGACGGACGGACGGACAGACGGACAGACGGACATGGCTATATCGACTCGGCTAGTCATGCTGATCAAGAATATATATACTTTATGGGGTCTGCCATGTCTCCTTCTCCCTGTTACATACATTGCAACGAATACAATATACCCTTTTACTCTACGAGTAACGGGTATAATAAACTTGTTCAACCAAATTTATTACAGTACCCAGATTTTAGCAAAGAATTTTGCATAATCACAGATGCAAGCAAGCAAGCATGTGGAGCAGTTTTAACTCAAAACTATAATGGACTCCAACTCCCAGATGCATATGCATCAAGAGCATTCACTAAAGGTGAAAGCAATAAGAGTACTACAGAACAAGAACTAGCAGCAATACATTGGGCAATAACACACTTGCGGCCATATATATATGGCAAGCATTTTACAGTTCGAACTGATCACAGACCTTTAACATATTTATTTTCTATGGTAAACCCAAGTTCAAAATTAACACGCATGCGACTCGAATTGGAAGAATACGATTTTACAGTAGAGTATCTGAGAGGGAAAGACAACTTCGTGGCAGATGCCTTGTCAAGGATAACAATATCCGACCTAATTGAAATGAATACAAAAGTCCTGAAAGTCACTACCAGGCACCAAAGCAGACAAAATAATTTCTGCGCAGAAAATAAACAAGAACTATTGCCAAGGCAAAGTCTTGAAAAAGCTTCTAAGCCCAACGTATACGAAGTCATCACAAATGACGAGGTACGAAAAGTAGTGACCTTGCGAATAACAGAATCTACATGTTTATTGAAACGTGGAAGAACAGTTGTTGCAAGAATTAATGTTAGCGATTTGTACTCCAATGGAATTCTCGACTTAGGTCAGTTTTTCCAAAGGCTTGAATGGCAAGCTGGTGTATCTAAAATCAGCAAACTAAAAGTGGCACCGAGTGAAAAGATCTTTGAATCAATTTCAATAGATACTTTAAAACAAATGGGCAATAAAAATTTGAAATCATTAAGAGTAGCGCTACTCAAGCCGGTGACCCAAATAATTAATAAACAAGAAAGAAAGGTTATCTTCGGCTCGCCGAAGATTAAATACCCTTGCAGTCATGCATGTTGCGTTCATTGGATTCAGTTACCAGTGGTTTCTATGGATGCTGTATGATATAAATGTCCGATTTAGATGAGATTTGGTCAGTATATAGGGAATAATAGCAAAGGAGTAGTGCGTGAATTTAGCTGAAATCGTTTAAAAGACTTTACAAATTTTCATACTAAGCCGTTGAACCGATTGTTCCTATGGCAGCTATATGATATAGTGGTTCGATCCGAATGAAATTTGGTCAACAGCTGGGGAATGATAGCAAATGTTTATGGCGTGAGTTTGGTTTAAATCGCTCAATCAACACTGAAAATTTTCATACTAAGCATTTTCATCATTTTCAACCGATTGTTCCTATGGAAGCTATAGTATATAGTAGTCCGAATTGGATGAAATTTGGTCAGTATATAGGGAATGATAGCTTATGCATACTGCGTGAATTTGGTTGAAATCGCTCAATAGATATTAAAAATTTTCATACTAAGCCTTTGAACCGATTGTTCCTATGGCAGCTATATGATATAGTGGTTCGATCGAATGAAATTTGGTCAACAGCTGGAGAATGATGGCAAATATTTATGGCGTGAGTTTGGTTGAAATCGCTCAATCGACACTGAAAATTTTCATACTAGGCATTTTCATCATTTTCAACCGATTGTTCCTATGGCAGCTATATGATATAGTGGTCCGATTCGGATGAAATTTGGTTTGCACATGGGATTTGGTACTAAATGCATATAGACTTAATTTGGTTGAAATAGCTCAAAAAAATTTTTTTTCAACCGATTGTTCCTATGGGGGCTATATGATAAAAGCGTCCGCCCCGGCCGATTTTTACAAATGATCTGCCTGCAGAGAATACACATGGGGGTTTCATCAAGATAGCTTTAAAACTGAGAGACTAGTTCGCATAGAAACAGACGGACAAACGAACAGCCAGCCGACATGGCTATATCGACTCGCCTGTTGATGCTGATCAAGAATATATACACTTTATGGGGTCGGAGATGCCTCCTTCAATGCGTTACAAACTTCGTGACAAAATTAATATACCCTCTGCAAGGGTATAAAAAGGAAAAGAAGCAATATTGTCTACATTCCGTGATGATCCAATTCAAGGAGGTCATACAGGCATAAATAAAACGCTAGCAAAAATAAAGAGACTATATTATTGGAAAAAAAACATGACTAATCATGTAAAAGAGTACATAAATAAATGTCCAAAATGCCTGACGTCAAAAACGACGAAACATACTAGATCACCTATGATATTAACTGAAACTCCACAATATGCTTTTGACAGAGTGATAGTTGACACAATTGGTCCACTACCACGATCGGAAAATGGAAACGAATACGCAATCACTTTAATATGTGGTTTGACAAAGTATTTAGTAGCAATTCCTGTTGCAAACAAAAGCGCAACAACTGTCGCAAAAGCTATATTCGAATCTTTTATTCTGAAGTACGGTCCAATGAAGACGTTCATTACGGACATGGGAACAGAATATAAAAATTCCATTATAACTGACTTGTGCATATATTTAAAAATAGACAACATAACGTCTACAGACGTTACCGTACCGTTGAAAGAAATCATAGGACATTCAATGAGTACATTCGTTCATATATATCAGTAGATAAAACTGATTGGGACGTATGGTTACAGTATTTCGTGTATTGTTTTAACACAACACCATCAGTAACTCATAATTATTGTCCATATGAACTAGTATTTGGTAGGCAGAATAACTTACCAATACAATTTAATAACGTTTATGCAGTAGAACCGATATATAACATAGAAGATTATGCTAAAGAGGTTAAGTTTCGATTAGAAAATTCATATAAAAGAGATAGAATACTTTTAGAAAAAATAAAATTAAGCAAAAAGAAATAAATGATAAGAAATATTAGATTTTAAAATAGAAATAGGAGACCAAGTTTATTTAAAGAATGAAACAGGTCATAAGTTAGAATCTTCGTATATAGGACCTTTTGAGGTCATTAGTATAGAAAACAATAATAATGTAATTATAAAAAATAAAATTATAATATAAAATTAATACTAATACTAATTTTTATGTTAAATAGCTACAATATATTACGTTATTTTTTTTAAAAAATGAGGTGTAGTATGTTGTATGTCAAATAAGCATATGCTCAGAGTATTGTAGAGTATACAATATATCAAGTGGTCATATGCCCGACTTAAAGTAAGAGTATCATACTCACTACATAGCGACACTTTGTTGCTTTGTTTATACAAACAAATATATACATAAGTGCAGTAATAGGATCCGTCACTAATGCGGACTGGCCGCAGCTTGGGATCGCTAGCGTAAGCACTTCTTAGGTATGTACCCTCTGTACATATATATACAAATACATAACCACATAAGTACATACATACTGCAACACTCTCTCTCTCTGCCGATGTTCTTAGCGACAGAGCTGGATAAGAATATTCTATGTATTAAGCCTAAGTTTATATTTGAATAAAACAGAGTGATCACTCTGAATAAAACCACCAAATGAAACAGTCTTGTTCCTACATATTACACAGCATTCGCGGGCAGCGCTGCCGGTACGCTACGCAAGCAGCGAAAACGTTAGCTCACATGTTTGTATGTTGCTGTCTCGCTTGCACACATGCAGTGAAATGGCGTTAAATTATAAACTTTGTTACGTGTCTAGCTCTTTTGTTTATAGTCCGATTTATATGCAACTTTCAGGATAGTTTGATATACTTTATCTTCAAACGATTGAGACACTACTATACTGTAGGATAAGAACATATGCCTTAAAATCGGCATCGAAGTTCGAAAGTTATTTTATTTCTTGTGGTAAAAGGGGGCGTGGCAGTCCAAAATTTTTGATGACAACGCAGTTATGGCGTCTCTATGAACCTGCCTACCGAAATTGGTATTCCTAAGTGGCATAGTTACTGAGATATTCGCCTAAAATATCAATATTTTTCGAGTTGTTTCTAGTTTTTTGCTCATTGTGAGCGAATGGGGCGTGACATCGAAAAAAAAAAGATTCTTGTATTGACTGACTTAATATCGAGTCGATAGAGACCAAATTCAAACTTGTAGCTCTTACCTTCTCTACATACTTTTTTTTTCACAAACTCAAGATACTCTCTCTTGCAGAGACTATAAAAACCACCTTTTCAAGTACCACAAACTCTTTGCAAACCAATGGAAATAATTCACATAGATATATACATGATAAACAAAAACTATATCCTTACACTAATAGATAAGATCTTAAAATTTGGATGTGCCTACCATATACCCAACAGGACCTGCATATGCTTTTGACGGAAAATAGAAACGAATACGCAATCACTTTAATATGTGGTTTGACAAAGTATTTAGTAGCAATTCCTGTTGCAAACAAAAGCGCAACAACTGTCGCAAAAGCTATATTCGAATCTTTTATTCTGAAGTACGGTCCAATGAAGACGTTCATTACGGACATGGGGACAGAATATAAAAATTCCATTATAACTGACTTGTGCAAATATTTAAAAATAGACAACATAACGTCTACAGCACACCATCACCAGACTTTAGGTACCGTTGAAAGAAATCATAAGACATTCAATGAGTACATTCGTTCATATATATCAGTAGATAAAACTGATTGGGACGTATGGTTACAGTATTTCGTGTATTGTTTTAACACAACACCATCAGTAACTCATAATTATTGTCCATATGAACTAGTATTTGGTAGGCAGAATAACTTACCAATACAATTTAATAACGTTTATACAGTAGAACCGATATATAACATAGAAGATTATACTAAAGAGGTTAAGTTTCGATTAGAAAATTCATATAAAGAGATAGAATACTTTTAGAAAAAATAAAATTAAGCAAAAAGAAATAAATGATAAGAAATATTAGATTTTAAAAATAGAAATAGGAGACCAAGTTTATTTAAAGAATGAAACAGGTCATAAGTTAGAATCTTCGTATATAGGACCTTTTGAGGTCATTAGTATAGAAAACAATAATAAAATTATAAAAATTATAATATAAAAATTAATACTAATACTAATTTTTATGTTAAATAGCTACAATATATTACGTTATTTTTTTTAAAAAATGAGGTGTAGTATGTTGTCTACAAATAAGCAGATATGCCCAGAGTATTGTAGAGTATACAATATATCAAGTGGTCATATGCCCGACTTAAAAAGCGTATCATACACATAAAACATCTTGTTGCTTTGTTTATACAAAAACAAATATAACATAAGTGCAGTAATAGGATCCGTCACTAATGTGACTGGCCGCAATTGGTAACCCCGTTAGCATTCAGGGGCAACCCTGCCATTACGCCCCGCAAGCAGCGAAAACGTTAGCTCACATGTTTGTATGTTTCTGTCTCGCTTGTACACATGCAGTGAAATGGCGTTAAATTATAAACTTTGTTACGTGTCTAGCTCTTTTGTTTATAGTCCGATTTATATGCAACTTTCAGGATAGTTTGATATACTTTGTCTTTAAACGATTGAGACATTACAATACTGTAGGATAAGAACATATACCTTTAAATCGGCATCGAAGTTCGAAAATTATTTTATTTCTTGTGGGAAAAGGGGGCGTGGCAGTCCAAAATTTTTTATGACAACGCAGTTATGGCGTCTCTAGGAACCTGCTCACCGAAATTGGTATTCCTAACTGTCATAGTTACTGAGATATTCGCCTAAAACATCAATTTTTTTCGAGTAGTTTCTAGTTTTTTGCTCATTGTGAGCGAATGGGGCGTGACATCGAAAAAATAAAGATTCTTGTATTG